>JASVEL010011196.1:0-173898 GCA_032618575.1 Nicotiana noctiflora
TGCTTCGTTCAGTTGCAGCGTATTGCTAATGGGAAACCCGAAAGGTCACGTAATACATCGCTCCCCGTAGACCAAGGGTCGAGAGTCGCATGAGCCTCTCTTGAACATGAGTGTATAATGGTTTGCAAAAAAATACCAAGTGCGGAAAGAAATGTCAATACGAAATCAAAAGACGAGTAGGAAGAAATATCGGGTCTTGCGGACTCTGCGACTACCTCGTATATCCCGCGGATGTCGCCTCGCCACGACTCTTCGGATCCTGTCTTGAGAGGTACTGGATCGCGCACAAGGTGCGGGGAGTAAAATGAGTATCGCCGGACTCGGTGGTAATAAACAAGGGTAAGACGGCGCGGATAAGAAATCCGTAATAAAGCACGTATGTAAAGCTATAATCGACTACTGCATCATGAGAATCGATATTCAACTTTACTGCGTCGACAAATACCGATAAATAACATAACGGCTAGCGAGATGTAGCTAAATGCAATGCAATGCATGATATGACCGCTACGGCGCGTGGCCCGATCCAATTTTGGGTACCCGTGCTCACTGTGGGGGTTCGGACTCCGGAGGGGCTCCTACGGCCCAGCACATCTCATAGAGATATTCGCGGCGTGCGGTCCGATCCAACATATATCTCGGCGTGGCGGCGTGCGGCCCGATCCACTGCTAGTCGGCTAATATGCGGATACGGCCTCGCGAGCTCAAAAGTAGTTTTTGAAAACTCTTTTTATCATTTTTCGGTTGGAAAACAGTAATATCAAGTTCCGGAGATTGGAATTAGCATAATAACAAAAATAGTTGCGGACTAGTAGTAAACTAGCATGACTATATGATAAGACAATGATAACGATCCTCGCGGGATCCAATAAGTGGCTCACGGCCCACATGTATAATCAACCGCCCAAGAAGGGGTTCATCGGCTCAAGAGTGGCCATTATCACAATATATATATATATATGCAACCATCCGAGAAGGAGGTTCGACGGCTCGAGAATAGCCGATAATACAGTATCAACAGGTCGGACTAATATATAGTCTCCAGTTCATGATCGACCCCGCACTCTCGAGAGTGTGCGTGTCTCGCCGCTATACAGCGTCACAAAGTGGTATACCGGGGTTTTGAACCCGCTGGTCATCACCCACATCTATTACTCACCTCAATACAGCTCGACGTCTAGTCCGCGACGCCCTTGCCACGAGAATCAAGCTCCGCACGCATAGAATCTGATCAAATATGGTAGAAACATAACAAATTAGGCCAATGGGACGACACCCAATCAAAACAACTCAATTTACATCAAAATTCCCAAAGTTGTCAAAACCCGGCTTTCGGTACGCTTATCGAAAAATCACGAAAGTCACATATTCGGAACCCTCATCTCAATACGAGTCTAAGCATATCAATTTTACCAAATTCGGACTCCATTTGCCCATTCAAAACCTTGATTTTTCTAAAGTTCAAGCCTAGGGCTAAATCCTCCATAAATTACCCCAAATTCCTCCATTTTCATGATATAATTGCATAATATTACCAATACTAATCATAGTTTAAGTCCATAGTTGATTACTCTGATGATTTCCCTTGAGTTTCTCTTCAAAATCGCCCAAATCGCCTCTAAGCCGAGACCCAAATATGTGAAATGTTTCTGAAGTTTTTCTAACTTCTGATACACTTACTTACAGCGATTTTCGCTTCCGCGGAATATTTTCCGCTCCTACGAGCCCGTATCCGCGACCGAAGGGTCGCTTCAGCGGTTCCGGAGCCTAGCCGGCCATTTCCGGCTCGCGAGCAAGGGGCCGCAAGCGCGCCCGCCTGCGCAGCGGCTCCGCTCACGCGGAAACATCCGCCTTTGCGCACCAGCGTCGCGCTCGCGGTCTCGCCTGAGCGGTCAAATGTCCGACTACGCGGACCATGCCCATTTTCTTCCCCGTCGCTTCTGCGATCACGGGCTCGCACCGGCGATGCCGCTTCGGCGGAATGACTTCCGCTTCTGCGTAACCAGCCGCTCCTGCGCAGCTCGTCCGCTTCTGCGGACTCGCTCCTGCGTCCAAAATTCCGCGGGAGCGGAAACAACGAAGCAGGATCCCAAACTGCAATTTTTCCACAATTTTCTCCCGTTTAACCATCCGAAAACACCACGAGGCCCCGGGACCTCATCCAAACATACCAACACATCTTAATACCTTATTCGAACTTGCTCAAATCCTCAAAACACGTCTAACGACATCAAAACCCATAATTCGCATCGAATTCAAGCCTAAATTCCTTAAAACATTCCAAATTACACATTCAATCAAAAACCCGACCAAACGACGTCCGAATGACCTGAAATTTTGCGGACATATCCAAAATCACCTAACGGAGCTACTGCAACTGTCGGAATTCCATTCCGACCCCCGGATCAAAATCTCACCTACCGTTCGGATTTCGCCAAAATTCAACCTTAGCCAATTCAAGCCTATTTCTACACGGGCCTCCAAATTCAATTCCGATCGCTCCCCTAAGTCACAAATCACCTTCCGGAACTAACCGAGTCATCAGAATCCGATTCCGAGCCCTCTAACCAAATAGTCAACTCCGGGTTGACTTTCTTTATTCAAGTTTCCTTCACAAAGGCTATATGCCTCATTTCAAATCCCAATCACTCCTAACTCACCCGATAGACTCTAACACTGATATAAAACCATAAAACATGTATTTACAACATAACGGGGTGGTAAGAGTCAAAATAATTGATAAGGATATGGTAGTCATGAAAATACTCTAATGTATTTTTATTGGCAAATCATTATGTTGTCGAGGCTTGGGAATATGGTGTCAACCGTTTTTAGAGTTATTGGATAGTACCTCGACTCATGCGCCAAAACTTAGAATTATCGATTGCGCGAAGATTAATTTCGACGACCCGAAATAAGACGATATACTTGAATTGAATAGGTAAAAATATTGGAAACAATTTGACAATGCAAATTGACCAAATAGTGACCTTCTATTGCTCGGTAGATTGTGCAAGTTTGGTCAGCTACCAACTTGTAAATGAGAATTGGCACAAAGATAAAAATTCTAATATATTTTAAGAAAATTTGAGCTATGCGACAAGTATTCTATATTGTTGGAGATAGAAGTTTATGCTTGTGTGGAAAAGACATGGAAGAACTGAAGGTATAAAATTATGTGAGGCACGAATGCAATTTTTGAAAAAAAAAATATAACTATATTTTAAAAAAAGAACGCAAATAACCTTAACTCATAAAATTAGATGGGGAACATATATTGCCTAATTATGAAAGATTATGCCAATTTTAATGAAATCATACACTTGTTGGTTAAAGAAAATTCTTGAGGCTAGTTGAATGCTCAAGGAATATCATGACGAATCGAGCTTGTTAGAGAGTTTGTGGGCAAAAGGTCCTACTTAAAAAATGAAAGGATATCTTAATTGGAATCGAAGAATTGGAATGGACATAAGAGAAATCTAGGCCTAAAAAAATACCTAAACGGTGCTCTAGATTAGTTAAAGAGCTTTAATCGCGGAACGATTGGTAATAATTATCATTAATAAGTCAAGAGGATGATATAAAAATAAAAATAAAATAAATAAATAAAAAATATGTAAACAAATAGAGTATATATTTAAATAAAAAAGTAAACAGGCTGGATAATTAATATTTTCATCTTCTGAAAACAAAAAAATGTTAGTAAAAATAATAAAGTCAAGTAAGCAGCATAGCAAATAAGCGACGTAGCAAGTAAGCAAGCAAATCATGTGACAGATTCCAAAACATAACAAATAATTGCGCGTCCTAATATGCAGAGGGCCCTTTAGTGCCTGTGGTAGGCCTAACGTGTTGAAAGATAAATATGTCATTATGTATCATTCCATTTCTATAAATTAATATTTAAAAAAATAAATAAATAAATAACTACTTAAACATACCCGGACCCGTGATCTGACGGTCTTAAAAAATCCGTAGAAAAATATGGAACTTGGGCGTATGCCCGGAATTGAAATCCGAGGTCTAGAACCCGGTAAAAGAATTTTTATGTTAAATTGTTTTCTGAAAATATTTAAGGAAAATGAAACTGAATTTTTATTAAAAAGTACTGGTATCGGGCTCGTATTTTGGTTTTGACGCCCGGTACAAGTCATATATATTGGTTAAGCGCTTCCTGTAAAGTTTGGTTAAAAACGGACGTCGTTTGACGTGTTTCGGCCTTAAATTGGAAATTTTGGAAATTATGAAATTTGAAAGAATTCTTGAGTTTTAAGGCTCAATTCATTGATTTTGATGTTATTTTAGCGATTTGATCGCGCGAGCAAGTTCATATGATGTTTTTGAGTTAGTGTGCATATTTGGTTTGGAGCCTCGAGGGCTCGGGAGTGTTTCGGAGATGGTTCGGGGTGTTTTTGGACTTGAAAACACAGTAGAAATTTTGCTAATTCTGCACAGGGATTTTGTACTATGCGATCGCGGCCTCATCCACGCGATCGCACGAGCTTGGCCGATCCTTCTACGCGATCGCGGCATTCCTCACGCGATCGCGTATCTTCCGGTTTTTCCTGTACGCGATCGCGATCATGTTCACGCGATCGCATTGGCCAATAGGCTACCTGGTGAATTTCCTCTACGCGATCACGGCATCCCTCGCGCGATCGCGTAGCTTCCGGATCTTTTCTCCACGCGATCGCAACCATTTGCACGCGATCGCAACCATTTGCACGCGATCGCATAAGAGGCCATTCTTTCCTCTACGCGATCGCAGCCCGATTCACGCGATCGCGTAGGGTAAATTTCCGCCCGGTGAATTAATACCCAAAAACAGAACACTTACGGGATTTTATCCCATTTTCACAAAAACCCTTCTTCTCTCCACAACTTCTTGGGCGATTCTTGAGCAATCCTTCTTCATACTTCTTGGGTAAGTGATTATTAACTCTTTTTCTTCATTTTCCATCAATATTATTTGAATTCCTAGGCCTAAATATGTGTAAATTGGTAGAAAAATTAGAGAAATGGGTATAGGTGGGGTTTTTAAAGAATTTGCGATCTAGACCTCGTTTTGGAGTTAAACTTAAGAACAAATTGTATATTTGAACTCATGGAAGATTGGGTGAACTTATTTTGGTTCGAAACTTGAGTTTCGATTATGTGGGCCTGGGGTCGATTTTTACTATTCCGGGCAGAAGAATATTGTAAAAATCATACTTAGCAATATGAACTAGTTTGTTAAGTAGAATTGATGATATTAAATCAATTGTGTATAGATACGATTGGATTGGAGTCAAATTCGAAAGGAAAAGGCATTGCTTACGGATTGAATCGTTCGTAAACTTTCGAGGTAAGTGTTTGTTCTATCCTAGTTCGAAGGAATAGGAATTTAGTTATGAATAAATTGTTGATTAAGAGTTATTGGTGTGACACCGGTAATGGAGATGAATTGTTAAAATTATTATCAATTATTGGTTTAAAACCGGTAATTATAAATATTGTTGATGCAGAGATTATTGGCTAAATGCCGGTAATATATATATTTATGAATTGGGATCGTGTGGCGCGCCGACCACTTATATATTTATGAATTGGGATCGTGTGGCGCGCCGACCACTTATATATTTATGAATTGGGATTGTGTGGCGCGCCGACCACTTATATAATAAGAAATGGGATCGTGTGGCACGCCGACCACAAAGTGATTTAAATCTTGGCATTGGCCATAGTTGCCGGTAGCCTATTGATATATTTGGGAGCGGGTGGTACGCCTACCACAAGATGTAGTTCCTGTGATAGTTGGGAGCGGGTGGTACGCCTACCACGAGATATGAAATGAGGAAGGAATTGAGACATGAAAGTAAGATTTATTCTGTTGATTAGAGTATTCTGGATATCACGAGTTATTGACTATTATTTCAGAGCAGAGTATTTCCTTATAAATGTTTTGTACATGTATATATATATATATATATATTGCAACTGTACAGGTTTGTGTGGGTGGCTGGCCTTAGTCTCGTCACTATTTCGTTGGGATAGGCCAGGCACTTACCAGCACATGGGGTCGGTTGTGCTGATACTATACTCTGCGCTCTTTTTGCGCAGATACAGGTTACGGACAGCAGCAGCGGCGGTAGCGATTTGTGGATTTTCCGACTACTAAGACTACGAGGTAGCCTTGCATATGTCCGCAGGACCCGTTGTCTCTTCTATCTATGCTTTTCATTCTGTTATCTCATGTAATCGAGATAAACAGCTTATATTTTCTTTCAGACAATTATGTGTATTATTCTTAGAAGTTCGTGAGTATTGTGACACCAAGTCTTGGGTAGTGTATCATGTTTGGGTTTTCTTTATCATATTTGACTAAGTCTTCCGCTAAGTTTGATTATTCCGCTGTAATTTATATGTTTATAATTTTAAAGTCTTAATAAGAATTTGGTAATTAATGGAGGTGTAATTAATATTTGGCTTGCCTAGCTCCCATTTAGTAGGCGCCATCATGACCCCCGATGGTGGGAAATCCGGGTCGTGACAAGTTGGTATCAGAGCACTAGGTTGCATAGGTCTCACAACTCACGAACAACCTTAGTAGAGTATGAAGGATCGGTACGGAGACGTCTGTATTTATCCTCCAGAGGCTACGAAGTTAGGAAAATATTCCCTTTATTCTTTCCAGTCGTGCGACTTGATCTTTCAAATGTTAATTGAATTTCTACTCTGTTCTTCCGCAGATGGTAAGAACACGTGCATCTTCATCTAGTGACCAACAGCCCGAGGTCCCAGCAGCGGCAGCTCCCGCTAGGGGCAGAGGCCGAGGTCGAGGTCGTTCTAGAGGTCGAGATAAGGGCAGAGCTCAGCCTAGAGCAGCAGCACCGACAACAGAGCCTCGTGTTGACTTTGATGATGAGGTTCCGGCCCCAGCAGCTCCGGTGGGCCCAGCTCAGGTCCCATAGGGGTTTATTGCTACCCCAGTACTCCAGGATGCTCTGGTCCGTCTAATGGCCCTTATAGAGAGTGTCACCAGGGCAGGCTTACTTCCGGTAACACTAGATATCTCTCAGGCTGGATGAGGGGCTCAGACTGCTGCTACTTGCACTCTGGAGCCAGTAATTCCCCGGGATCAGGTTCTTGTGATTCAGCCAATTGAGACAGTTCAGCCGGTTATAGGGACTCAGTATAGTGATGTGCAGCTATGTCTGCTGAAGCATTATGGAGGTTGGACAAGTTTACCAAGCTGTTCACTACCTCATTCAGTGGCACTCCTTAAGAGGATCCCCAGGATTTCCTATATAGCCGCCACGAGGTTCTCCGTACTATGGGCATTGCGGAGACTAATGGTGTGGATTTTGCTACTTTTCGATTATCTGGTTCTGCCAAGACTTGGCGGAGATATTATTGTCTATCTAGGCTAGTAGGATCATCATCTTTGACTTGGGGCCAATTTGTAGAGTTGTTCTTGGAAAAGTTCCTTCCAGCAACTTAGCGGGAGGCTCTGCGTAGGCAATTTGAGCGTCTTCATCAAGGTTCTATGTCTATCACACAGTACGAGACTAGGTTGGTGGACCTAGCTCGTCATTCCATTGTCATACTTCCAACATATCGGGAAAGGGTGAGAAGATTTATTGATGGCTTGAATCAGCCAATTCGACTGCAGATGGCTTTGGGAGTAGGGAATGACATCATTTTTCCAGAGGGAGCTAATACAACCCGCCTGATCGAGATGGCTCTGTCATAGGGAGCAAGTCATGGATCGGATAAGAGATCTCGTAATTCGGGTAGATTCGGTGGTACCTCGTTTGGAGATAGAGATTTTCATGATAGAGGCCATCCTCATAGGCCTTATCAGTCAGCTCTTCAGGTTTCTCATGATGCTTCAGGTGATCGTAATTCTCAACCACGCTACTCTGATCAGCAGCCTATCAGTGCACCACCACTTCGCTATTTTCAGCGGCCGGGGGCTTGTTTTACGTGCGGTGATCTTAGGCACATTGCAAAGTATTGCCCTCGAGCTTCTGACAGATCTCACCAGCAGGGTTCTCGTGCCATGATTCAGGCCCCAGTTCCCTCACAGCCTGCCCAGCCAGCTAGAGGCGGAGGTAGAGGACATAGAGGTGGAGGTAGAGGTCATAGAGGTGGAGCTCAGACCGATAGAGGTAGAGACCAGCCATCAGCTGATCGTCCTAGAGATGCTGCTCAGGGTGGTGGGGCACAGCCCCGATGTTATGCACTTCCCGCCAGACCAGAGGCTGAGTCTTCTGATGCCGTCATTACAGGTATTATTTTGGTTTGTGATAGAGAGGCATCAGCATTATTTGACCTTGGGTCTACATATTCGTACGTGTCTTCCTATTTTGCACCGTTCTTGGTTCAACCTAGTGACCCAATGGGTGTTTTTGTTCATGTGTCTACACCAATAGGCAATTTTATTGTAGTTGATCGAGTTCATCGGTCATGTATTATAGTAATTGAGGGTCTCGAGACCCGTGCTGATTTATTGCTCCTAAATATGGTGGACTTTGATATTATATTAGGCATGGATTGGCTATCTCCATATCATTCTATTTTAGATTGCCATGCCAAAACTGTGACTTTAGCTCTGCCGAATTTGCCTCGTATAGAGTGGAAAGGAATTTCAGGTCATACTAGTCGTAATGTTATTTCTTATGTTAAGGCTCGGCGTATGGTTGGAAAGGGATGCTTGGCTTATTTGGCCTATGTCCGTGATTCTAGTGCTGAGGTTCCTTCTATTGACTATGTGCCTGTGGTTCGCGAATTTCCTGAAGTATTTCCTTCAGACTTACCAGGTATGCCGCCCGATAGGGACATTGATTTTTGCATTGACTTGGCTCCAGGCACTCAGCCCATTTCCATTCCCCCATATCGTATGGCTCCGCCAGAGTTAAAAGAATTGAAGGAGCAGTTGCAGGATTTACTTGAAAAGGGTTTCATTAGACCCAGTGTTTCGCCGTGGGGTGCACCGGTATTATTTGTAAAGAAGAAAGATGGTTCGATGAGAATGTGCATTGACTATCGACAGTTAAACAAGGTGACTATCAAAAATAAATATCCACTTCCGCGAATTGATGATTTATTTGACCAGCTTCAGGGTGCCAAGGTATTTTCAAAGATAGATTTGAGATCCGGCTATCATCAGCTGAAGATTAGGGCATCTGATGTCCCTAAGACAGCGTTCCGCACTCGGTATGGACATTATGAATTTCTGGTCATGTCTTTTGGGTTGACAAATGCTCCAGCAGCTTTTATGGAATTAATGAATCGGGCGTTCCGGCCTTATTTAGACTTGTTTGTAATAGTCTTCATTGATGACATATTAATATATTCCCGCAGTCAGGAGGAGCATGCGCAACATCTCAGAGTGGCCTTGCAGACTCTGAGAGATAGCCAAGCTATATGCAAAATTTTCAAAGTGTGAATTTTGGCTAAGTTCAGTTGCATTCCTGGGTCATATTGTGACGGCAGCAGGTATTCAGGTTGATCCGAAGAAAATTGAGGCAGTCAAGAGCTGGCCTAGACCGACATCAGCCACGGATATTCGGAGTTTCTTGGGGTTAGCGGGTTATTATCGCCGATTCGTAGAAGGATTTTCGTCTATTGCAACCCCACTGACCAGATTGACCCAAAAAGGTGTTCAATTTGAATGGTCCGATGAATGTGAGGCGAGCTTTCAAAAGCTCAAGACAGCCTTGACCACAGCACCGGTATTGGTTTTACCCACGGGTACGGGACCTTATACTATTTATTGTGATGCTTCCCGTATTGGGCTTGGTGCAGTGTTAGTGCAGGATGGCAAGGTTATTGCCTATGCTTCGAGGCAGTTGAAGATTCATGAGAAGAACTATCCGGTGCATGATCTAGAATTGGCGGCGATTATTCACGCATTGAAGATCTGGAGGCATTATTTGTATGGTGTAGCATGTGAAGTATACACCAATCATAAGAGTCTTCAGTATTTGTTTAAGCAGAAAGAGTTGAATTTGAGGCAGAGAAGGTGGCTAGAATTGCTAAAGGATTATGATGTCACCATTTTATATCATCCGGGAAAAGCAAACGTGGTGGCCGACACTTTGAGTAGGAAGTCAGCCAGTATGGGTAGCCTTGCTTATATTCCAGTCAATCAGAGACCACTTGCTTTGGATGTTCGGTCATTGGCCAACCGATTTGTGAGGTTGGATATTTCTGAGCCTAGTCGAGTACTAGCTTGCGCGATCGCTCGCTCTTCATTATTGGAGCGTATCCGCGATCAACAATATAATGATTATTATTTATGTGACCTTAGAGATAAGGTTCAGCGAGGAGGTGCTAAACATGTCACCTTAAATGCTGAGGGGATCTTGAGGATGCAAGGGCGCATTTGTGTGCCAAACGTTGATGGGCTTAGAGAATTGATTCTAGAAGAAGCTCACAGTTCGCGGTATTCCATTCATCCAGGCGCAGCGAAAATGTATCGAGATTTGCATCAACATTATTGGTGGCGCAGAATGAAAAAGGATATTGTGGCATATGTGGCATGGTGTCTTAATTGTCAGCAGGTTAAGTATGAACATCAGAGACCTGGCGGTTTATTTCAGAGAATTGAACTTCCTGAATGGAAGTGGGAGCGAATCACGATGGATTTCGTTTCTGGACTTCCGAAGACTCGGAAGAAGTTTGATGCTATTTGGGTGATTGTTGATAGGCTGACCAAGTCAGCTCATTTTGTTCCTATTGCCACTACCTATTCATCCGAGAGGTTAGCTGGGATTTATATCAGGGAGATCGTTCGCCTTCATGGCGTGCCAATCTCTATTATTTCAGATCGAGGTGCACAGTTTACCTCACATTTCTGGAAGACGGTTCAACGAGAGTTAGGCACGCAAGTTCAACTAAGTACAGCCTTTCATCCCCAGACGGATGGTCAGTCCGAGAGGACTATTCAGATACTGGAAGATATGTTACGGGCGTGTGTTATTGATTTTGGAGGTTCGTGGGATCAATTCTTGCCGTTGGCAGAGTTTGCTTATAATAATAGTTATCAATCGAGCATCCAGATGGCTCCTTATGAAGCATTGTATGGTAGACGGTGTCGTTCTCCGGTTGGATGGTTTGAACCGGGAGAAGCTCGGTTATTGGGCACATATTTTGTTCAGGAGGCCTTAGATAAGGTCAAGATTATTCAAGATAGGCTTCGCACAACTCAATCCAGGCAAAAGAGCTATGCAGATCGCAAGGATCGAGATATAGCTTTCATGATTGGGGAGCGAGTATTGCTCCGAGTGTCGCCTATGAAGGGCGTGATGAGATTTGGAAAGAAGGGCAAACTTAGCCCTAGGTTTATTGGGCCATTCAAGATTCTTGATCGTGTGGGAGAGGTGGCATATAAACTTGCCTTGCCACCTAGCTTATCAACTGTACATCCGGTGTTTCATGTGTCCATGCTTCGAAAATATCACGGCGATCCGTCGCACGTGTTAGATTTCAGCACTGTCCAATTGGACAAAGATCCGTCCTATGAGGAGGAGCCGGTAGCTATCCTAGATCGGCACGTTCGACAGTTGAGGTCGAAGAGTTATCCTTTTGTACGTGTTCAGTGGAGAGGTCAGCCTCCTGAGGCATCGACCTGGGAGCCCGAGTCTGACATGCGGAGCCGATATCCTCATCTATTCCTTGACTCGGGTACTTCTTTCTTTTGTCCGTTCGAGGACGAACGGTTGTTTTAGAGGTGGAGAATGTGACGACCCAAAGGGTCATCACTTGTTTTATTAATCATTTCGAGCTTATGAGGTCTTGAAAACCTCATTTATAGTTGCCTCGATTTGCGTGCACAGTTCGGGCACGAAGCTGGAAAATATTTATGTTGAAATATGTGAAATATGTGAAATATTTGAAGAATTTTGATATTAATATTGATATGGTTGACTTTGGTCAACATTTTTGGTAAACGGACCCGGACCCGTGATTTGATGGTCTCAGAAAATCCGTAGAAAAATATGGAACTTGGGCGTATGCCGGAATTGAAATCCGAGGTCTAGAACCCCGGTAAAAGAATTTTTCTGTTAAATTATTTTCTGAAAATGTTTAAGGAAAATGAAACTGAATTTTTATTAAAAAGTACTGGTATCGGGCTCGTATTTTGGTTTCGACGCCCGGTACAGGTCATATATATTGGTTAAGCGCTTCCTGTAAAGTTTGGTTGAAAACGGACGTCGTTTGACGTGTTTCGGCCTTAAATTGGAAATTTTGGAAATTATGAAATTTGAAAGAATTCTTGAGTTTTAAGGCTCAATTCATTGATTTTGATGTTATTTTAGCGATTTGATCGCGCGAGCAAGTTCGTATGATGTTTTTGAGTTAGTGTGCATATTTGGTTTGGAGCCCCAAGGGCTCGGGAGTGTTTCGGAGGTGGTTCGGGGTGTTTTTGGATTTGAAAACACAGCAGAAATTCTGCTGTTTCTGCAGAGGGATTTTGTTCTACGCGATCGCGGCCTCATCCACGCAATCGCACAACATTGGCCAGTCCTTCTACGCGATCGCAACATCCCTCACGCGATCGCGCAGCTTCTAGTTTTTCCCCTACACGATCGCAGTCATGTTCACGCGATCGCATAGGCCAAATAGGCTGCCTGGTGAATTTCCTCTACGCGATCGCAGCATCCCTCACGCGATCGCGTAGCTTCCAGTCTTTTCTCTACGCGATCGCAACCATTTTCACGCGATCGCATAAGAGGCCATTCTTTCCTCTACGCGATCGCGGCCCAATTCACGCGATCGCGTAGGGTAATTTCGCCCAGTGAATTCTTCAGCTCAAAAACAGAACACTTAGGGGATGCTATCCCATTTTCACAATATTTAGCAATATGAACTAGTTTGTTAAGTAGAATTGATGATATTAAATCAATTGTGTATAGATACGATTGGATTGGAGTCAAATTCGAAAGGAAAAGGCATTGCTACGGATTGAATCGTTCGTAAACTTTCGAGGTAAGTGTTTGTTCTATCCTAGTTCGAAGGAATAGGAATTTAGTTATGAATAAATTGTTGATTAAGAGTTATTGGTGTGACACCGGTAATGGAGATGAATTGTTAAAATTATTATCAATTATTGGTTTAAAACCGGTAATTATAAATATTGTTGATGCAGAGATTATTGGCTAAATGCCGGTAATATATATATTTATGAATTGAGATTATTGGCTAACTGCCGGTAATATATATATTTATGAATTGGGATCGTGTGGCGCGCCGACCACTTATATATATTTATGAATTGGGATCGTGTGGCACGCCGACCACTTATATAATAAGAAATGGGATCGTGTGGCACGCCGACCACAAAGTGATTTAAATCTTGGCATTGGCCATAGTTGCCGGTAGCCTATTGATATATTTGGGAGCGGGTGGTACGCCTACCACAAGATGTAGTTACTGTGATAGTTGGGAGCGGGTGGTACGCCTACCACGAGATATGAAATGAGAAAGGAATTGAGACTTGAAAGTAAGATTTATTATGTTGACTAGATTATTCTGGATATTATGAGTTATCGACTGTTATTTCAGAGCTGAGTCTTTCCTTATAAATGTTTTGTATATATATATACATATATTGCAACTGTACAGGTTTATGTGGGTGACTGGCCTTAGTCTCGTCACTTTTTCTCTGGGATAGGCCAGGCACTTACCAGCACATGGGGTCGGTTGTGCTGATACTACGCTCTGCGCTCTTTTTGCGCAGATACAGGTTATGGACAGCAGGAGCGGCAGTAGCGATTGTGGATATTCCGACCACTGAGACTACGAGGTAGTCTTACAGGCGTCCGCAGGACCCGTTGTCTCTTCTATCTATGCTTTTCATTCTGTTATCTCATGTAATCGAGATAAACAGCTTGTATTTTCTTTCGGACAATTATGTGTATTATTCTTAGAAGTTCGTGAGTATTGTGACACCAGTCTTGGGTAGTGTATCATGTTTGGGTTTTCTTTATCATATTTGACTAAGTCTTCCGCTAAGTTTGATTATTCCGCTGTAATTTATATGTTTATAATTTTAAAGTCTTAATAAGAATTTGGTAATTAATGGAGGTGTAATTAATATTTGGCTTGCCTAGCTTCCATTTAGTAGGCGCAAGCAAATCATGTGACAGATTCCAAAACATAACAAATAATTGCGCGTCCTAATATGCAGAGGGCCCTTTAGTGCCTGTGGTAGGCCTAACGTGTTGAAAGATAAATATGTCATTATGTATCATTCCATTTCTATAAATTAATATTTAAAAAAATAAATAAATAAATAACTACTTAAACATTTTTCTTTCTTTTTTCTGTAAAAAGAGAGTGCATTTTCGTAAAAAAGAACAAAAAAAAGTATAATAAAATATATTTATTATAATTAATTAAGTAAGTAATTCCATTTTTCAAAAGTGAAAGAAGTACATGAATCTTTTAAGCCATTTTATTTAACTTTTACGTAAAAAAAATTAAAAGAGAATACAATAAAGGATATTTTGGTCATGTGTAAACTTCTTGTTGTTCTGTAAGAATTTGAAAACATTTCACATGTTATAAAAATAGATAGTCATGCTCATCTAACTAAGATTTAATTAATTTAAAGTAAATGATCCGCATAATTGGTATGTTCACTCTTCAAATAATGCACGTAAATATGATGAGTGTCACTTGGGGTTAAAAACTCACTTGGACATTTAGGTAAGGTTAACTAATAAATTTAATACACCTCGGGTATTTTGCCACCTAAGGTTAAAATGATGCATGCTCTTAACAAGATTTTAGTTTAGCTCTATCTTAGGTGGACTAAGAGGGGGTTTTCTAGACCGATCTTCTCCCAAGCGGACAACTTAAGAGTGGAAAGCACATGACTGTCGATTGCATCGCTGATCGACTTACCCACAAACTTTTCCCTAAAAGGTATTTTTAGTAGTGCACGGCTGCAAACCGCGTAACCGCTAGGTGTGTGCTTTGTGTGAATTTTTTAAAAATGGAGGAAGTGAAATTTATATAAAAGCAATAATAATAGATGAACAATTTATAAATTACAATTTCTCATATAACAACAATTCAAATAAGCATCATAACAATAAAAAACACACAAATTAATTTTTATTAGTAACCTAAGTTTGTTGTGGTTTAGAACCTAGGATCCCCAACAGAGTCGTCATGCTGTTATACACCATTTTAATACAGGTCATACTAGAGTATAACATAATGGTAATTCTGAAGGTTTAATTAATTAAAGAGACTCGCCACCTAATTATTTTAATGGTGAATTAAGACACCTATTTACTAAACAATGGTTAAACTTAACTCTTTTTTTTTGCAGCCCGCTTAACCTTAAGATTGTGTGTAATGGCGCCCAACACATTGCTAAGCCAGCCTGATCAATCAATATCAACAACGGAGCTAGAAGCTCTCTTTAACCCATTTAAGCATTTCAAAATATGAAACAATAGTAATACTTATACCAACAGCGGGGAAACCAAGTCCCAAAATATACTAACTCCCGTAGACCGAAGGGTCAAGAGTCATGAGCCTCTACTGAACGTGAGTGTGTAAAGGTTTACAAAAAAATACCAAGTGCGGAAAGAAATGTCAATACAAAATCAAAAGACGGTAGGAAGGAATATCGGGTCCTGCGGACTCTGCAGCTACCTCGTATATCCCACGGATGTCGCCTCGCACAGCTACTGGATCACTGCTGAGAGGTACCTGGATCTGCACACAAGGTGCATGGAGTAAAATGACTACTGCGAGACTCGGTGGTAATAAACAAGGGTAAGACAGCGCGCAGATAAGAAATCCGCAATAAAGCACTATGTAAAGCTATAATCAACTACCCTGTCACAGAATCAATATTCACTGTACCTGTACCAACAAATACCAATAAATAGCATAACAGCTAGGCAGATGTAGCTAAATGCAATGCAATGCATGATATGACCGCTACGGCGCGTGGCCCGACTCCAATTTTGGGTACCCGTGCTCACTGTGGGGGTTCAGACTCCGGAGGGGCTCCTACAGCCCAAGCACATCTCATAGAGATATTCCTGCGGCGTGCGGTCCGATCCAACATATATCTCGCTGCGGCGTGCAGCCCGATCCACTACTAGTCAGCTAATATGCAGATACAGCCTCACAGGCTCAAAAGTAGTTTTGAAAACTCTTTTATCATTTTTCAGTTAGAAAACAGTAATATCAGGTTCCAGAGATTGGAATTAGCATAATAACAGAAATAGCTGCGGACTAGTAGTAAACTAGCATGTCTATATGATAAGACAATGATAACGATCCTCGCGGGATCCAATAAGTGGCTCACGGCCCACAAGTATACTCAACCACCCAAGAAGGGGGTTCAACGGCTCGAGAATAGCCAACAATACAGTATCAACAGGTCGGACTAATATATATAGTCTCCAGTTCATGATCGACCCCGCACTCTCAAGAGTGTGCGTGTCTCGCCGCTATACGGCGTCACAAAGTGGTATACCGGGGTTTCGAACCCGCTGGTCATCACCCACATCTATTACTCACCTCAATACAGCGCGACGACTATTCCGCAATGCCCTTGCCACGAGAATCAAGCTCCGCACGTGTAGAATCTGATCAAATACAGTAGAAACACAACAAATTAGGCAAATGGGACGATACCCAATCAATATAACCCAATTTACATCAAAATTCCCAAAGTTGTCAAAACCCGACTTTCGGTACGCTTGTCGAAAAATTACAAAAGTCACATATTCGGAATCCTCATCTCGATACGAGTCTAGACATATCAATTTTACCAAATTCGGACTCCATTTGCCCATTCAAAACCTTGATTTTTTTAAAGTTCAAGCCTAGGGCTAAATCCTCCATAAATTACCCCAAATTCCTCCATTTTCATGATATAATTGCATAATATTACCAATACTAATCATAGTTTAAGTCCATAGTTGATTACATGATGATTTCCCTTGAGTTTCTCTTCAAAATCGCCCAAATCGCCTCTAAAGCCGAGACCCAAATGTGTGAAATGTTTCTGAAATTTTCTAACTTCTGATACAATTAATTCACTGCGATTTTCGCTTCTGCGGACCATTTTCCGCCCCTGCGGAACCGCTTCTGCGACCTTTTGGTCGCTTCTGCGAACCCAGGCCCTTTTGGCCATTTCCGCACCAGCGATCCAAGGACCGCTCCTACGAGTCCGCTTCTGCGGATTTTCATCCGCTCCTGCGGACTCGCCTCCGCGACCAAACATCCGCTTCTGCGGATTTTTCCCAAGACGGCTCAAGACCGCTTCTGCGATCGACCTCTCGCACCAGCGAAACCGCCCCTGCGGACCAGGCTCCGCTTCAGCGGTCGGCTCCGCTTCTGCGCCTCGTTGTCCGCTCCTGCGGAGTCGCTCCTGCGCTCCCATTTCCGCAGGAGCGAAAACAACAGAAGCAGTGCACCAGTTCTGCAATTTTCCACATTTTCTCTCGTTTAGCCATCCGAAAACACCCCGAGGCCCCCGGGACCTCATCCAAACACACCAACACATCTTAATACCTTATTCAAACTTGCTCCAATCCTCAAAACACGTCTAATAACACCAAAACCCATAATTCACATCAAATTCAAGCCTAAATTCCTTAAAACATTCCGAATTACACATTCAATCAAAAACCCGACCAAACGACGTTCGAATGACCTGAAATTTTGCAGGCACATCCAAAATCACCTAATGGAGCTACTGCAGCTGTCGGAATTCCATTCCGACCCCGGATCAAAATCTCACCTACCGTTCGGATTTCGCCAAAATTCAACCTTAGCCAATTCAAGCCTATTTCTACACCGGGCCTCCAAATTCAATTCCGATCGCTCCCCTAAGTCACAAATCACCTTCCGGAACTAACCGAATCATCAGAATCCGATTCCGAGCCCTCTAGCTAAATAGTCAACTCCGGGTTGACTTTTCTTATTCAAGTTTCCTTCGCAAAGGCTATATGCCTCATTTCCAATTTAATTCACTCCTAACTCCCCCGATAGACTCTAACACTGATATAAAATCATAAAACATGTATTTACAACATAACGTGGTGGTAATTCCCGTGACGACGGGCCGGGTCGTCACATTCTCCCCCTCTTAAGCAAACGCTCGTCCTCGAGCGGGTCAAGGAACATACCTGAAGTCTCAAACAAGTGAGGATATCTGCTCCGCATCTCCCGCTCGACCTCCCAAGTGGCCTCCTCCACGGGTCGACCTCTCCATTGAACCTTAACTGATGCAATCTCCTTAGACCTCAATTTTCTCACCTGACGTCCCAAAATGGCAATAGGCTCCACATCATAGGATAGATCACCATCAAGCTGAATGGTGCTGAAATCCAATACATGAGACGAATCTCCAATGTACTTCCGGAGCATAGACACATGGAATACTGGATGAACGCTGGATAAGCTGGGCGGCAAGGCCAACTCATATGCCACCTCTCCAACCCTCCTGAGTATCTCAAAAGGACCAATGTACCTAGGACTCAACTTTCCTTTCTTCCCAAACCTCATGACACCCTTCATAGGTGAAATCTTCAACAATACTCTGTCACCAACCATGAAAGACAACTCTCGAACTCTACGGTCCGCATAACTCTTCCTGACGAGACTGTGCTGTACGAAGCCTCTCCTGGATCAACTTTGCTCTATCCAGAGCATCCTGGACTAACTCGGTCCCTATCAATCTAACCTCACGAGGCTCAAACCATCCCACGGGGGATCTACACCGCCTGCCATACAATGCCTCATACGGGGCCATCTGAATACTCGACTGATAGCTGTTGTTGTAGGCAAACTCAGCAAGTGGTAGGAACTCGTCCCACGAACCACCAAAATCAATCACACAAGCTTGCAACATATCCTCCAAGATCTGAATAGTGCACTCAGACTGTCCGTCTGTCTGGGGGTGAAATGCTGTACTCAACTCAACCCGTGTACCCATCTCTCGCTGAAATGCTCTCCAAAACCGAGAAGTGAACCGAGTACCCCTGTCGGATATGATAGACACTGGGACCCCATGCAACCAAACAATCTCTCAAATAAAGATCGCTGCCAACCGCTCTGATTTGTAGGTAGTACTAACTGGAATGAAGTGAGCTGACTTGGTCAGTCTATCCACAATCACCCATACAGAATCAAACTTCCTCGCCGTCCGAGGGAGTCCAGTAACAATGTCCATAGTGATCCTCTCCCATTTCCACTCAGGAATAGCAATGCGCTGAAATACACCACCGGGCCTCTGATGCTCGTACTTAACCTGCTGACAGTTGAGGCACCGTGCTACATGTCTGACAATGTCCATTTTCATCTTTCTCCACCAATAGTGTTGTTTCAAATCTTGATACATCTTCGCGGCTCCTGGATGGATAGAATAGCGCGAGCTATGGGCCTCCTCCAGAATAAACTCACGAAGGCCATCAACATTGGGCACACATATCCGGCCCTGCATCCTCAATACATCGTTACTATCAATGGTGACATCTCTAGCATCATCATGCTGAATTCTATCCCTAAGGACAGCCAAATGTGGATCATCATACTGGCGCTCACGAATACGATCATATAGAGATGACCGAGATACAACACAAGCCAATACCTGCTGGGCTCCGAAATATCTAACCTCACTAGCCGATTGGCTAGCACCTGAACATCATAAGCAAATAGCCTCTCCTCGGCTGGAATATATGCCAAGCTCCCCATACTGACTGCCTTCCGGGTCAAAGCATCGGCCACTATATTGGCCTTCCCCGGGTGATATAGAATGGTAATGTCATAATCCTTGAGCAACTCTAGCCATCTCCGCTGCCTCAAATTAAGGTCTTTCTGTTTGAACAAGTGCTGGAGACTACGATGGTCGGTATACACCTCGCAAGACACGCCGTACAAATAGTGCCTCCAAATCTTCAATGCATGAACAATGGCGGCTAGCTCCAAGTCATGAACATGATAGTTCTTCTCGTGCGGCTTCAACTGCCGAGAAGCATAAGCAATCACCTTACCTTCCTGCATCAACACACAACCTATCCCCACTCTCGAGGCATCACGATAAACGGTATATGAACTCGAAGCCTGATGGCGATACTAACACTGGAGCTGTGGTCAAAGGCTTCTGAGCTTTCGAAAGCTCTCCTCGCACTCATCCGGCCCCTTCCAGGTCAATTTAGTCAATGAAGAAGCAATGGATGAAAATCCACTGAACAAACCGGCGATAATATCCCGCCAAACCAAGAAAACTCCCGATCTCCGTGGCTGAGGTCGGTCTAGGCCAACTACTGCACCGCCTCTATCTTTTCTGATCCATTCGAATACCATCACGAGACACCACATGTCCACGAAATGCTACGGACTCGAGCCAAAACTCGCACTTGGAGAATTTAGCATATAGCTTCTCCTCCCTCAATCTCTGCAACACGATACTCAAATGCTGAGCATGCTCCTCCTGGCTACGGGAGTAGACTAGAATGTCATCAATGAACACAATCACAAATGAATCCAAATAAGGCATGAACACGCTGTTCATCAGATGCATAAATGCTGCTGGGGCATTGGTCAGCCCAAAAGACATCACGAGAAACTCATAATGACCATATCGGGTCCTGAATGCAATCTTCATAATATCCGAGTCCATGATCTTCAGCTGGTGATAGCCTAAACGAAGATCAATCTTAGAAAACACCCTTGCACCTTGTAACTGATCAAACAAATCATCTATGCGCGGTAGAGGGTACTTGTTCTTCACTGTCACTTTGTTCAATTGCCTATAATCAATACACATTCACATGGAACCATCTTTCTTTTTAACAAATAATACCGGCGCACCCCACGGGGACACACTAGGACGGATGAAACCCTTATCCAGAAGTTCCTGAAGTTGCTCTTTCAGTTCTTTCAACTCAGCTGGTGCCATCCGATAAGGAGGAATGAATATAGGCTGAGTGCCCGGCACCAAGTCAATGCCAAAATCAATATCCCTGTCCGGCGGCATGCCCGGCAGGTCTGAGAGAAATACATCTAGAAAGTCCCTCACAACAGGTACAGAATCAATGCTAGGAGACTCGACTCCCACATCTCTCACAAAAGCTAAGTACGATAAGCACCCTTTTTCAACCATCTTCTAAGCTTTTAAGAACGAAATAACACGGCTAGGGACGAAATTGGTCGAACCCCGCCACTCGATCCGAGAAATACTAGGAATGGCCAACGTAACTGTCTTAGCATGACAGTCCAATATAGCATGGTACGGAGACAACCGGTCCATACCTAATATGACATCAAAGTCCACCATCCCCAATAATAATAGATCTGCATGGGTCTCCAAACCCCCAATAGATATAACATAGGATCTATAGACATGATCCACAATAATCGTATCACCCACGGGGGTGGATACATGAACAAGCAAATCAAGACTACCACGAGTCGCACCCAAATGATGTGCAAAATAAGAGGACACGTATGAATATGTGGACCCTGGATCAAATAGAACAGAGGCATCTCTGTGACAGACAGAAATGATACCTGTAACATCTCTCCTATCTGGAAGTGCATAGAACCGAGCCTGACCACCGCTCGATCGCTCAACACTCATGGGGTGACCACTAGATGATTGACCCTCACCCTACTAGACTGGGATGGCACTGAAGATGGAGTAGAAGAGGAAGGATGATCCCTCTGCTGAGACCTACCACTGCGAAGCCGAGGACATTGTCTCCTCGTGTGGCCAAACTCACCACACTCGTAACAACTACCGGGAGCTGGAGAAGGGAACTGAAGGGATCACCTCGCCACAGATGAACCCTAGGCTGAAGAAGCAGGTGTAGAACTCTAAGCTAGGAGGGCGCTGAGTGAAGGGCGGCCTGAATGAGAAGGTCTAGATGAGCGACCTCGGCTCTGCTGGGAATGCCCTCTAGATGGAGCACCGCTGAAACTGCCGGAACCGCGAGGCCTCTTGGCCTCCCGCTCCTCTCTTTCTCGGCGACGATCCGCCTCAATGGAGCGTGCCATATCAGCTACCTGCTCAAACGATGATGACAGAACTCGCTCGTTGGTCATAAGAATACGGATAGAGTAGTTGAGGCCATCAATGAACCTCCTGATCCTCTCCCTATCAGTGGGGATCATCCATGTGGCATGCCTAGCCAACTGAGTGAATCTAAGCTCATACTGGGTCACGGACATGTCGCCCTGAACCAACCACTCAAACTGGCGACGATGCTACTCGCGACAAGACTGGGGTACATACTTCTTTAGGAAGAGAGTAGAAAACTGTTGCCATGTGAGAGGTGCTGCTCCTGCAGGCCTACGCCTCTCAAACTCCTCCCACCAATCAAATGTGGGACCAGTAAACTGAAAGGTGGTAAATGAAACTCCGCTAGACTCAAGAATACCAGCTGTACGTAGCATCCTCTGACACTTATCCAAGAAACCACGGGCATCCTCGCCCTCAGCGCCACCGAAATAGGGTGGCTGAAGTCTACCAAATCTCTCAAGACGGTGCTGCTCGTCGTCGGGCATAGTCTGAACCATACGCTCTGGAGCTGGTGTAGCTGGAGGAATAACTGGGGCAACCACCTGAGCGGGGACCGTCTCTGGCGTCTGAAGTCCCTGAACAACCTGCTTAGGTGTGCAAGCTGCAGGGGTCTGCTGACCACCCCCTGTCTGAGATGTCGCTGCAGTAGCGGTAGCTGATACTACTTGAGCCAAACCGGAACACACCGATAATATCTGGGCAAGAGTCTCCTGAAGACCAGGAATAGCAATAGATACAGTCTGGGCCAGAACTGGGGCTACTGGAGCATCAACCACTGGGGGCTGCTCCTGAACTGGTACAACAGGCGGGTCAGCTGGCACTGCCTCAGCCGCCCTACCTCTAACTCTAGCACGACCGCGCCCACGGCCTCTAACAGGTGGCAATGGAGGTCGTCCATCTCGTCCTGATGCTCGCGTTCTCGCCATACGCGAGAGAATAGAATATAGAAGTTCAGTTCTCAGAACAACAAGATCGCACGACCGAGTTCAAGAAAAGTGAAGTTTTCCTAAAGGTTCGCAGCCTCCCGAGGATAAGTACAGGCGTCCCCGTACCGATCCACAAGACTCTACTAACCGGCTCAAGACTCGTGAGGCCTAGTAAACCTGGCTCTGATACCACCTTGTCACGACCCCAAATCTGGTCGTGATGAAGCCCAGCACATTGCTAAGCCATCCTGACTAATCAACAACAATAACGGAGCTAGAAGCTCTCTTTAACCCATTTAAGCATTTCAAAATATGAAACAATAGTAATACTTATACCAACAGCGGGGAAACCAAGTCCCAAAATATACTAACTCCCATAGACCGAAGGGTCAAGAGTCATGAGCCTCTACTGAACGTGAGTGTGTAAAGGTTTACAAAAAAATACCAAGTGCGGAAAGAAATGTCAATACAAAATCAAAAGACGGTAGGAAGGAATATCGGGTCCTGCGGACTCTGCAGCTACCTCGTATATCCCACAGATGTCGCCTCGCACAGCTACTGGATCACTGCTGAGAGGTACCTGGATCTGCACACAAGGTGCAAGGAGTAAAATGAGTACTGCCAGACTCAGTGGTAATAAACAAGGGTAAGACAGCGCAGATAAGAAATCCGCGATAAAGCACTATGTAAAGCTATAATCAGCTACCCTGTCATAGAATCAATATTCACTGTACCTGTACCAACAAATACCAATAAATAGCATAACAGCTAGCAGATATAGCTAAATACAATGCAATGCATGATATGACCGCTACGGCGCGTAGCCCGACTCTAATTTTGGGTACCCGTGCTCACTGTGGGGGTTCAGACTCCGGAGGGGCTCCTACAGCCCAAGCACATCTCATAGAGATATTCTTGCGGCGTGCAGTCTGATCCAACATATATCTCGCTGCGGCGTGCAGCCCGATCCACTACTAGTCAGCTAATATGCAGATACAGCCTTGCAGGCTCAAAAGTAGTTTTTGAAAACTCTTTTATCATTTTTCAGTTGGAAAACAGTAATATCAAGTTCCAGAGATTGGAATTAGCATAATAACAAAAATAGCTGCGGACTAGTAGTAAACTAGCATGTCTATATGATAAGACAATGATAACGATCCTCGCGGGATCCAATAAGTGGCTCACGGCCCACAAGTATACTCAACCGCCCAAGAAGGGGGTTCAACGGCTCGAGAATAGCCAATAATACAGTATCAACAGGTCGGACTAATATATATAGTCTCCAGTTCATGATCGACCCCGCACTCTCAAGAGTGTGCGTGTCTCGCCGCTATACAACGTCACAAAGTGGTATACCGGGGTTTCGAACCCGCTGGTCATCACCCACATCTATTACTCACCTCAATACAGCTCGACGACTATTCCGCAATGCCCTTGCCACGAGAATCAAGCTCCGCGCGCGTAGAATCTGATCAAATACAGTAGAAACACAACAAATTAGGCAAATGGGACGACACCCAATCAATATAACCCAATTTACATCAAAATTCCCAAAGTTGTCAAAACCCGACTTTCGGTACGCTTGTCGAAAAATTACAAAAGTCACTTATTCGGAACCCTCATCTCAATACGAGTCTAAGCATATCAATTTTACCAAATTCGGACTCCATTTGGCCATTCAAAACCTTGATTTTTCTAAAGTTCAAGCCTAGGGCTAAATCCTCCATAAATTACCCCAAATTCCTCCATTTTCATGATATAATTGCATAATATTACCAATACTAATCATAGTTTAAGTCCATAGTTGATTACCTGATGATTTCCGTCGAGTTTCTCTTCAAAATCGCCCAAATCGCCTCTAAAGCCGAGACCCAAATGTGTGAAATGTTCTGAAATTTTTCTAACTTCGATACACTTAACTCACGGCGATTTTCGCTTCGCGGATAAAATTCCGCCCCTGCGGAACCGCTCTTGCGACCAATTTGGTCGCTACGCGAACCCAGGCCCCTTTTGGCCATTTCCGCACCAGCGATCCAAGGACCGCCCCTGCGCATCCGCTTCTGCATAAATTAGTCCGCTTCTGCGGAATGATCCGCTTCTGCGACCAAGAGTCCGCTTCAGCGGACTCGCCTATGCGATCAAACATCCGCTTCTGCGGATTTTCCCAAGACGGCTCAAGACCGCTTCTGCGATCGACCTCTCGCACCAGCGAAGCCGCTCCTGCGGACCAGGCTCCGCTTCAGCGGTCGGCTCCGCTTCTGCGCCTCGTTGTCCGCTCCTGCGGAGTCGCTCCTGCGCTCCCATTTCCGCAGGAGCGAAAACAACAGAACAGACTCAAAACCTGCAATTTTCCACATTTTCTCCCGTTTAACCATCCGGAATCACCCCGAGGCCCCCGGGACCCCAATGAAAACCACCAACATACCCCAAAACACGTATTCGAACTTGCTCCAATCCTCAAAACATGTCTAATAACACCAAAACCCATAATTCACATCAAATTCAAGCCTAAATTCCTTAAAACATTCCAAATTACACATTCGATCAAAAACCCGACCAAATGACGTCCGAACGACCTGAAATTTTGCAGGCACATCCAAAATCACCTAACGGAGCTACTGCAACTGTCGGAATTCCATTCCGACCCCGGATCAAAATCTCACCTACCGTTCGGATTTCGCCAAAATTCAACCTTAGCCAATTCAAGCCTATTTCTACACCGGGCCTCCAAATTCAATTCCGATTGTTCCCCTAAGTCACAAATCACCTCCCGGAACTAACCGAATCATCAGAATCCGATTCCCGAGCCCTCTAGCTAAATAGTCAACTCCGGGTTGACTTTCCTTATTCAAGTTTCCTTCACAAAGGCTATATGCCTCATTTCCAATCCCAATCACTCCTAACTCACCCGATAGACTCTAACACTGATATAAAATCATAAAACATGTATTTACAACATAACGGGGTGGTAATTCTCGTGACGACGGGCCGGTTCGTCACACTTAACCTTAAGATTGTGTGTAAGAATTCTAATTAATTCTATAGGGAAGGTTGTGAGGTACCCTATATGGTCCATAATTACCGTTAACCGGTCAAACTTAGGTTAATTAATATAGGGTAAGAAATATGTAGAATATCACTAATTGATTAACTAAATTAATATTGTGAAAGAACCCAAGACTCAAACTTAGTAATTCATGTATTTAAAGAATTGATCGATAAAAAAAATTAGGTTAAGATGGGTCAAAGCGAAAAAACGCTATTGGCTCAAATTAGAAATATCTGTTTGTTTGGCCATTCGTAAAGTTGCTTTTAAGTACAACCATTTTGAACTTAAGTTTAAAGAACTTTGTTTCTGAAGAGAAATATTTATTAGCAATTTTTTTATTTTTAATTTTTTTGGATCAAAGCTCGAACCTCAAATTTTCGACCTAGCAGAAGAAATATTTTAAAGACATTGGCAAACTTCAATTTTGAATATAGTACATGAGTAAGAAGGTAGGTTTTTAGACTGATTATCCTAAATTGTTATAAATATAATCAAAACTACTAGGTAGCTATTGAATGTAAAGTCTCCATGTCTAGATATTAAGAAATGTGTTATCCATTAATTACAACAGTTTCCTTAAACAAGTAGCTACCAATTCTTACTTTAACACGAGCTTTAACGAATAATCCCCAAGTACAAAAATAAATAAATACTCATACAAAATAAAATATAATGAAGGATGAGAAGGAAAGAAAAGGAAGAAAAAGGAAGCCATATGCGTCCCCAAGCGTTTAGCTTATTTTTTATGCTATCCGGTTCATTTTAAGAGTAAGGATATGTTAACTCTATGTATGGATATGGGGAGTCTTGCATCAAAACTCCATGTCGCTCCATGTGCATATGCAAAAAAAGAGAACAAAACAAGAATTAGAATAAAAGGGGTGGCAATTTCTAGAAGTGCTGCAAAGAAAGTGAAAATTAAAAAAATAAACAGAAACAAAACAATCATCAATCATATAAGCATTCAAATTATTCAAATAAGCTATAACCCTAACACCTCATTTTATTCTTGCTTATATATTATTCCCTGGTACTCTCACGATATACAAAAGTGTTTAATATATTAAGCTTATCACTATAGTTATCACGTTTTAGCAAATCTGGTAACAAACATTAGTAATCTTAGGACTTTTAGATATGTGGTTTATACTCCTTTAAGGTTATTTTTAGATCTTTAGAAAATATGTGCCAAGAGATATACCAGCACATACTTCTAGCTATGGTCTATTTCACTACGAACACTATTAATGCTATTGTCATGGTATGTAAGTCATGAAGAGAAAAACTATAAAATATCGATGCTTATTCTCAGGATTTAGATAAATTTTTTCCTTAAGATATGCAAGAAACAAAACTAATTCAAAAACTAAAAGAAGGTGTCAATATGGAAAGGTGGTATTCCAACACGACATCTCCAAATCAAGTATATGTACTTGAGCAAGCCAGACAAATTGCACAACCGTTATTCATAAACAACATACGTATCTCCTACAGCTTATGATATCGAACTAGGTATACAATAATAACAATTTAAGCCTTATGCCTTCTTAAATCTAAAATATTCCACGAACTAGAATGAAACGGAAGTATACTACATATAAGTAATTCTATTATAAACTAACACTCTAAGTAAAATGTTTGAACAATTAAAAAAAATGAAGTTTGAAGACCTTAATGGGGCAATCTATCTTTATCCTTGGCCATGCTGGTATCGTAAGAAATTTTAAAAAGAAAAATGGTATCCAGTGTGATCATTTTGGACATAGTCATTTGTTTAATTTTCAAAGAGAGTGATTTGGAAGTTATAGTAGTATCCTAACAGCATACAATATTCAACATAGAAATAGAAGTCTTGGATCAAACCTCAATTCGTCAAATGACCATATATTAGCAGAGATCAAAAGAACCTAAGTACCCTTGTATCCATACTCTTTACAATACAAAGGAAATAAAGACATTGCAGTGAAATTTAAGACACGAGAAAGAAGGCTATAGTCAGATTCATGTATGCAGATGACTTTGAAACTCTAGTCATGGTATCTAGTTTTTCGTTAACCTCGTTACATATCTACTTTACATTTTGAAAGTAAAAGAAAATAGCAGACAACCTATGTTATTTTATTTTTTCTAGCTACCGGTTTACACATATACTCTGTAAAGTTCATAGATTATTCACTCCAAAGCAAGAGCATGTACAACAGCATGAAAGTCATAAGACATTGGTGCGTCAATAAGATATTTACACATTCACCTTAGAATTTTAGAAAAATTCAAAAATGACCTTAAAATAATACATCACTAAAAAATATTTCTAGATTTTTATTAACATGGAGTATGCACTTCAAGTTTCGATGTCCCAAACATGAAACAAATTAACAATGGGAACTGCAGAAGCTTCTAGCATTAAACCACTCAAAAATTTCAGATTTCTTTAAAGAAATATGTTCATAATTCATAGACTCCATTTGTCATTTTATTAACTATACTAAATATACAAAGAAGCAGGAAACATAAACATAAATTCCTAAATAGAACAAATTTTGAAAAGGTAATAGATTAAAATACAAGAAGTTGAATTTACCATTTGTGGGGTAGTGAACCGGGTTCCTCGATCTCCAATCTATTCTCTCGTCATCAATAAATCTAAACCTCGAGCAGAAAGGGTTTGAACACCTCTATCGCGACTGATAGTATTTAAGCAGGCACAATTTGTGTATTTGATACTAGACTGCGTCTAAGATTGGTCCTCCTCCTCTTGGTTAAGGAGTTACAGATGTATTTATAGGTGGAATTGAAACCATATAGTTTCATTTAGCTGGGCAAATCTCAAATCCTTCAAGAGTCACGTGTAAGGGTTTGATTTCAAAATACAACCATTGAATTATACAAGAAAACACACCTGTGAATGAATGTGACGACCCGACCCGTTGTCATGTGAGTTTCCATCATATTTTCACCTTATTGTGTTGCTTCATATTTTTATATCAGTGTTAGAGTTGATCGGGCATAATTGAATTGGTTTTGATTGAAAATAAGGCACATAGCCTCTTAGAAGGAAGCTTGTTTTGGAAAAGTCAATCGGAAGTTGACTATTAAGTTAGAGGGCTCTGATGTGAATTCCGGTGGTTTGGATAGCTTCGTGGGATGATTTGTGACTTAGGAGAGCGATCATAATTGAATTTGGATGTCCGATATAGAAATAGGCTTGAATTGGCGAAGTTGGAATTTTGGAGAATTCCGGTCGATAGGTGAGATTTTGATCTGGGATTCGGAATGGAATTCTGACCGCTGTAGTAGCTTCGTTAGGTAATTTTGGACATGTCTACAAATTTTCAGGTTAATCGGACATCATTTGGTCGAGGTTTTGATTGGATATTGGTTTCGGAAGTTATAGTTGAAACTTAGGCTTGAATCCGCCTTGATTTGATGATTTTTGTGTTTAAGGATGTATTTTTATGATTGGAACAAGTTCCTATGATGTTTCGGGGTATGTTGGTGTCTTTGGTTGAGGTCCCGGGAGCCTCGGGATGAATTCAGGTGGTCAAACGGACCTATTTTGGTTTGTATTGAGATCATATTTGCTGCTATAAAAGTTGCACGCTTTTGTTCATCGCGTTCGCGTGGTAATGGACGTGAACGTGTAGAGTAATTTGAGGGTCCCAAAGTTTTGAGTATCACATTTGCAACAGGAGCTTCGCGATCGCGAAAGGTATGTAGATCAGGCATCGCGATCGCGTGAGAAGGGAACGCATTCGCGTAATAGGAAGGGCCAGTGCATCGCGTTCGCGGGCCAGGGTTCGCGTTCACATATAGGTAAATTTGGTCAGTTGGAATATTTTTATCGCGAACACGGGGGTGTTGACTGCGTTCGCGTAGTGTTAACCTGGGCAGAACAAAAGGCTTTTAATTAAAGTGTCAGACGCGAACCCCTCATTATTTCCTCCATTTTTACACTACATTAAGAGCTAATTGATAGAATTTGATGGGGATTTCATCGCAAAGTGATTGGAGGTAAGTCTCATGGTCTTAATACGTCATTTTATCAAAGAATCTTTCACTAATTCTCTGAATTTGAGTATAAATTGAAGAAGTTAGGGCTTGGATTTTTGCTATGTAAAATTGGGATTTGGTGGCTCATTTGAACTCCGATTTTGATAAATTTTATATGTACGGACTCGTGGCGAGACGAGGATTCCGAAAATGTGAGTTTTATAATTTTTCAAGAAGCGGGCCTGGGGCTCAGGTTTTGCTAGTTTCAAGATTTCCGTTATATTTTGAGGTGTTGTTCCTTTAGCCTATTACGATATATTTTTGCTGATTTTGGCTAGTTTTGACGTGCATCGAGGCCGATTTGAGGAGCAAAGGCATCGCGGGCTTGTGTTTTTGCCGTTTCGAGGTGAGTAATACTTGGGAATGATATTCTCAGGGTTTGAAACCCCGGATTTGCATATTTTAGTGCGATATTTGCACGCTGGACCTGAGAGTGGGGTAGAGCACCGTTGAAGATCGTGACTTGGTCCGTCCCGGTTGTTGATTTTTATCGCGTATTAAAATGAATTGTTGTTATCATTATAACTTGGGCTTATTGCCATACTTGGGGCTTATTGCCTATTATTGAAACTCTTTATGAACTATCATCACTGTTTTTCCCTCACTATTTGAAATACTATTTGAACTCAGTCCGTGTGATTTACACTATTTTTGAACTCAGCTATATTTTTACTCAAACCTAGAGTTTTGACTGGTATTTGTCACGACCCTGAAACCCGGTCGTGATGGCGCCCAACACATTGCTAGGCCAGCCTAACCAACCATTCGTAACACGGAGCTACCAGATCTGATTTTACCCTTTTTAGCATATAACAATAGAAAGAAATTGATATAACATCTAGCTCATCTGGGAAAGTATCCCTAAACCAGTATAACACCTCCCACGGTATCAGGAGCCATAAGTCATGAGGCTCTACCAGAATGCAACTGTAAACAACTATGACTACAAGTGCATAATAGTATAAAGAAAATATAAGATATACTGGAGTGTCAGGTCCTGCGGACGCTAGTAGCTACCTTGACAGTCTAGATGAAAGCACTCTGAGCAGCTGGAAAGTCAGCCCTGCTGTGATGTACCTGGATCTGCATACAAGGTGCAGGGAGTAGTGTGAGTACTTCCAACTCAGTGGTAATAAGCAAGGGTAAGACAACGAAGGTAAGAAAACCCAATAAAGCACTAAGCAAGGCTATACAATAATGTCCTTGACCAATTATTAACATGATCAGTATCTGAACCAGCAATATCAGCTAAACAGTACAACAAGTATATCTAAATGCAATGCAATGCATGAACATGTCCGCTACGGTGCGTAGCCCGATCCATTTGGGTACCCGTGCTCACTGTGGGGGTTTAGACTCCGGAGGGTCTCCTACAGCCCAAGAATAATATCAATGATATGTTGCGGCGCGTAGCCCGATCCACAACCTGTCCAGCTACATGCAATGCAAGCCTCACAGGCACAGAAGTAACATTTGAAATCTCTTTTTATCATTTAGAGTAAGAAATAGTGTTTCAGAAATGCCAGTGTTTGGAAAAGCATTTTAGACAGTGATAGCTCAGGACTGGTATCAGAATAACATGCTATAATCATAGAAGCAATAGTAACGATCCTCGCGGGATCCAAATAACTGGCTCATAGCCCAAAGATTTCCACAACCATCCAAGTAGGAGGTTTACCAGCTCAATAATAGCCAACAACACAGTATAATATTACCAGGTCGGACTAAGCCATAGTCCCCAATCACAATCGACCCGCACTCACAGGAGAGTACGTGTCTCGCCTCAATACAACGTCACATAGTGATATACTGGGGTTTCGAAGTCATCACCCACACACATTACTCACCTCGACTCAGCTCGAAGACTAGCCCGCAATGCCCTTGCCACGAGAATCGGCCTCCACGGGTGCATAATATGATCAAAACCAATAGAAATGTATCAAAATAGGCTATAGGAACATAACCCGATTGAAACAACTCGAATTACACCAAAAACACGAAGTTGCCAAAACCCGACCCCCAGGCCCGCTTCTCGAAAAATTACAAAAGTTACATTTTCAGAATCCTTATCTCGACACGAGACCATGCATATGAAGTTTATCAAAACTGGACTCTGTTTGCCCATTCAAATCAATGATTTTCAATAACCGAGGCTTAGAGCAAAAACCTCAATTAATACACCTCTAATCCTCCATTTTCAGGTGTTAACTCCATAATTTAACAATATAATAACATAAATTGAGTCCATGAATGCTTACCTGATGAATCCCCTCGATTTCCTCCTCACAATCGCCTAAATCGCTTCTTAGTTCTAAGCCCCAATTGTGTTATAACATTCTGAAATTCGAACCCTTCTTATTCATAAATCACTGACGACTTTCGCTTCCGCAGAATGTTACTCGCTTAGGCGAGACCGCTTCTGCGGTTTATCTGTCACTTCTATGACATTTCATTAACGGGCCTCATTGCTTATGCAGCTAAGGTCTCGCACCTGTGAGACAGCTTAAGCAGTTGTCCTTCCACTTCTGCGCAACTTTCCAATTTCCCAACTTTTGCTTTTGCGAACAAGGGCTCGCTTCTGCGAGCCCGCCCCTGCGAGAATACTACCGCTTCTCCGGAAATGCCCGGACCAGCCCTGGATTGCATCTACGACCATTTGGTCACTTCTCGATTCCCCATCTGCAGAAGCGAAACTGCTGCTGCAGATCATACCAGCAGTTTGAAAACTCTAAATTTCCACCGATTGACCCTCTGAAAACATCCCGAGGCCCCCGGGACCTCAAGCAAAAATACAAATCCATTCTAAATCATCACACAAACTTGTTCCAATCATAAAAACACAGCCTCAAACACACGAATCATCAAATTAAGGCCGGTTCAAGCCTAAGATTCAACCTAGACTTCCGAAACCTACATTCTATCAAAAACTCGACCAAACATTGTCTGAGTATCCTGAAAATTTGCAAACATATCCAAAATCACCTAACGAAGCTACTGCAACTATCGGAATTCCATTCGAACTCTCGGATCAAAATCTCACCTATCGATCGGATTTCGCCAAAATTCCAACTTAGCCAATTCAAGCCTATTTCTACACCGGACCTCCAAATTTAATTCTGATCACTCTTCTAAGTCACAAATCACCTCCCGGAACTACATCAGAATTCGATTCCGAGCCCTCTAACCACATAGTCAACTCTAGGTTGAATTTCATAAACAAGCTTCTCTCAAAAAGGCTATATGCCTTATTTTCAACCAGAATCAATCCCAATTCACCCAATAGACTCTAACACGGATATAGAAATATGAAACACATAAATGAAGGGGTAACCAGGTGGTAACTCTCGTGACGACGGCCAGGTCGTCACATTCTCCCCCACTTAAGAAAACGCTCGTCCTCGAGCGGGTCAAGAAACACACTTGGAGACTCAAATAAGTGAGGATATCTGCTCCGCATCTCCTACTCGATCTCCCAAATGGCCTCCTCCACGGGCCGACCTCTCTACTGAACTTTCACTGATGCAATGTCGTTGGACCTCAATCTCCTCACTTGACGACCCAATATAGCTATAGGCTTCACATCATAGGTCAAGTCATCATCAAGCTGAATAGTACTAAAATCTAACACATGCGATGGGTTACCAACATACTTCTGGAGCATAGATACGTGAAACACTAGATGAACACCCGATAGACCGGGTGGAAAAGCAAGCATATAGGCCACCTCTCCAATCCTCTTGAGAATCTCAGAAGGGCCAATGAATCTCGGACTGAGCTTTCTTTTCTCCCTAAATCTCATGATGCCTTTCATAGGCAAAACCTTCAGTAAGACCTTCTCACCCACAGAATAAGAAACATCCCAAACCTTCCGGTCCTTATAACTCTTCTAGCGCGATTAAGCTGTGCGAAGTCTCTCCTGAATCACCTTCACCTTGTCCAAAGCATCCTGGACCAACTCTGTCCCCAACAACCTAGCCTCACCGGGCTCAAACCAACCAACTGGAGATCTACACCGTCTCCCATATAAAGCCTCATACGGCGCCATCTGAATACTGGATTGGTAGCTGTTGTTATAGGCAAACTCTGCGAGAGGCAAATAATCAGCCCATGAACCACCAAAGTCAATAACACAAGCTCTCAACATATCCTCCAAGATCCGAATTGTACGCTCGGACTGCCCATCCGTCTGTGTGTGAAATGTTGTGCTCAGCTATATCTGCTAACCCAATTCTCCCTGAAATGTCTTCCAGAATTGAGAAGTGAACTGGATACCTCTTTCTGATATGATAGAAATAGGAACTCCATGCAATCTCTCAATCTCGCGGATGAATATCTCTACTAACCACTCTAAGGAGTATGTAGTTCACACAGGAATGAAGTGAGCTGACTTGGTCAGCCTATCCCCAATCACCAAAACTGAACCAAACTTCCTCATTGTCCGAGGGAGTCTACTAAAAAAGTCCATAGTGATCCTTTCCCACTTCCACTAGGGAATATCAATACAATGAAACATGCCACCGGGCCTCTGATGCTCGTACTTGACCTACTGACAGTTGAGGCACTGTGCTACATGACTCACAATGTCCATCTTCATCTTCCTCCACCAATAATGCTATTTCAAGTCCTGGTACATCTTCGCAGCACCTGGATGGATAGAATACCATGAGCTATGGGCCTTCTCCAATATCAACTCACGAAGGCCATCAACATTGGGCATGCATATCCGGCCCTGCATCATTAATACACCATCACTCTCAATAGTGACATCTCTAGCATCATCATGCTGAACTCTATCCTTAAGGACAAGCAAGTGTAGATCATCATACTGGCGCTCACGAATACGGTCATATAAGGAGGACCAAGAAACAAAACAAGCCAACACCCTGCTGGGCTTTGAAACATCTAACCTCACTAGCCGATTGGCCAACGCCAAAACATCATATGCAAATGGTCTCTCCCTAAATGGAATATATGCCAAGCTGCCCATACTAACCGCCTTTCGGCTTAAAGCATCGGCCACCACATTGGCCTTCCCCGGATGATATAGAATAGTAATGTCATAATCCTTGAGTAACTCAAGCCATCTCCGCTGCCTCAAATTAAGATCCCTCTGTCTGAACAAATGCTGGAAACTACGATGATCGGTATACACACCGTACAAATAGTGCCTCCAAATCTTCAAGGCATGAACTATGGCAGCTAACTCCAAATCATGAATAGGGTAGTTCTTCTCATGAGGCTTTAACTGACGAGAAACATAAGCAATCACTCTACCCTCCTGCATCAACACACAACCTATCCACACTCTCAAGGCATCACAGTATACAGTATATGAACCTGAAGCTGATGGCAAGACTAAAAATAGAGTTGTGGTTAAAGCTGTCTTGAGCTTCTGAAAGCTCTCCTCGCACTCATCCGACCATACGAATGGTGCACCCTTCTGCGTCAACCTGGTCAAAGAAGAAGCAATGGATGAAAATACCTGAACAAACCGACAATAATACCCTGCCAAACCGAAGGAAACTCCTGATCTCCGTAGCTGAGGACGGTCTAAGCCAAATCTGCACCGCCTCTATCTTATTTAGTTCAACCTGAATACCATCACGAGACACCACATTACCCAAAAAAGCTACTGACTCAAGCCAAAACTCGCACTTGGAGAACTTAGCATACAATTTCTCCTCCATCAACCTCTGCAACACAACGCTTAAATGTTGAGCATGCTCCTCTTGGCTACGGGAGTAGACTAGAATGTCATCAATGAACACGATCATGAATGAATCCAAGTATGGCCAAAACACACTGTTCATTAGATGCATGAACACGGCTGGGGCATTGGTCAGCCCAAAAGACATCACAAGAAACTCGTAGTGCCTATATCTAGTCCTGAATGTAGTCTTCATAATATCAGAGTCTCTAATCTTTAGCTGATGATAGCCTAAACGAAGATCAATCTTTGAGAACATCCTCGCTCCCTGGAGCTGATCAAATAAATCATCAATGCGCGGTAGAGGATACTTGTTCTTCGCTATTGCCTTGTTCAGCTGTCTATAATCAATGCACATTCGCATAGAACCATATTTCTTCTTAACAAATAACACTGGTGCACCCGACGGTGACACACTAGGGTGAATGAACCCCTTATCCAAAAGCTCTTGAAGCTGTTCTTTCAATTCCTTCAGCTCAGCTGGTGCCATCCGGTAAAAAGGAATAGAAATGGGCTGAGTGCCCGACACCAAGTTGATACCAAAATTGATATCCATGTCCAATGGCATACCTGGCAGGTCTGATGGGAACACATCTGGGAAGTCCTTCACAACAGGCACGGAATCAATACTAGGAACCTCAGCTCCCACTTTTCTCACAAATGCTAGATATGACTTATAAGTCGGTTGAAGGTAATTCAAATCCTTAAGACTTAATTCACAAATATATTTGTGACATGAAGTCAATACCATCTCACAGTGGAAAGAAGTATTTCATAACTTTTATTGACGACAGTTGATAATAGGTGAATTTGACTATATTTATGCCCTAAATAATCACGCTGTATTCTTGTTTTGATATTGTTTATAATGACAAAATGCTTTTATTAGTGTTTTTAGTGTGTTATAGGTACACATGAGCTAATTAAGACTAAAAGAGCAAGTTTTGGAGTCAAAAGATGGTGAAAAAGGCCAAAGTGTGGTACAAGTCAAGAACTTATGTTGAAAATAGCCGGGAAGGTGTGATTCCGAGCTATATGGATGTTATAGAATGGATTTAAGTGATTTGGAGCTTTGAAGTCTGAGTAAAAGCTCAATGAATTAATCCGGGATCGAGTTCGGGGGTCAAATTTGATAGTGTAAGTACAAGCGAAGAATGGATGAGGCATATTGCGCACTGTCTAGTAAATTGGATATAACGTTTCGCTCAGAACTCCATTGTGGTTCCATAATATATGGTTGGAAAGCTAACTCAAAGGGCTAAAACTTTCATGTTTTGAGTGTTACCAAATTCGCAACGGAACAGGGTGAAAACCCGCGGTTTTGCCGCGACCGCGGATGAACCGCGGAAAAACAGGCTCTCTGAAGTTTTACTGTTCGCGGTCCATCCGCGGCCGCGAACGAACCGCGGAAGTCGCCACAACAGCAGTCCTAATTGTACTCAAACTAAGGTTTTTGAGCCCTAAAACCTCTATATAAACTCCTAGTTTGCCCCATAGAGGCATGTTATCTTTATTTCTTTACTTTTGCAAGATTTTTAGTAAGAGAGATTCCTCTCAAACTCCTTCTATTATTTTATATCAATTATTTCTTTATGATTTCAATTATTATTCTTGTTTCTTCAAGCATGAGTAGCTAAATTCTTTTCTAAGGTTTTGATGGAACCTATTGAGTGATGAACTTATCGTTTATGTGATTACAAATTGTGACTTAGATTTCTATTTGTTCAACTTCATTCTTATTGTAGTTAATTGGTAGAGCTCCCAATTAGCGGTGCCTATTTAGTGTGCATAACTTGGAAAAGAGTGCATATTTAGGTTTATTGTTGAACAACACCACACCTAGGTTATTGGAGGAATCTATAACTTTAGGCGTAAAGACGGGGTTAGGAATAACGAAGTCTTGGGTGCAATCTTAAGTGAACTATTCAAATTAAAGCTAGCTAGGGTAGCTCGGGAGAGTGCACTAGTAAATTATTGTAATTGCTCGGGAGAGGGTTACGATACACATATTGTTCATGATTGATAGAATATATTAACAATTTGTATGAGCATAACGATAAGGGATTCCATCAATAGGGGAAATCAATACCTTATTCCTTCTCATAATATTCTTTTTACTCTACATTCAATTCTTTCTTTTAAGCATTCTTAATTACTCCAAAGTAGATATTCGAAAATCACACAAAAATATATTCAAAGTTTGGGAACTTTATTTGGAAGTACTTTTGGGGTTGTGATAGTTGCAATTGGTAGGTTAATTCTCTGTGGGATCGATCTTGGACTTATTAGACCAAGTTATATTGACTACGACCGTTGCTTGGACGTGAATCAATTTTGGCGCCGTTGTCGGGGAATTAACGAAATTATCAATTGCCATTTCCAGAACTTCAAGATTCTTGTGTATTCAGGTTCTTTCTACACTCTACATTGAATATTTTGACGTTTGTTGATTTGGGTATTCGGGTGCATGCCTAGAAAATCTGCAAGGATTGGAGAACTAATTGAAGGACTCTCAGACCCCGAGCAAACTTTTCGGGCACGTAACAAAGCCATCAAACAAATTCAACAATCTCAACAACCAATCAAACTAGACTTCGACATGGGAGACATAAACGATCAAAACCAGCAAGCTGGGCTAAATATGCAAGAGGCACAAAAGGCACAAGAAGGTGCACTGTTCGACTGGGCACAACCCAAAGCGGATAATTTGGCAACTGCCATCGTTGTGCCAGCAATTCAAGCTGAGTCTTTCCAGATTACCAACAACATGCTTCACTTATTGCAAAACAAGGGATTATTCTCTGGGTCTCAGGTTGAAGATCCACAGCAGCACCTCAAGAACTTTCTATCAATATGCAAAACACAAAGGCAACCGAATGTAACTCCGGAAGCTATCAGATTACTACTTTTTCCATTCTCAGTTACAGGAGCAGCACAGATATGGCTAAACTCACTCCCAATAAACTCCATTGCAACTTGGGATGAGTTAGTCAAACAATTCCACAACAAGTTTCATCCACCTAACAAGACAGATCAACAAATTGATGAGATTGTGAGCTTCAAGCAGAAACCAATGGAAACATTACATGAAACTTGGGGCAGATTCAAGGGTATGCTTGTTATGTGTCCTCATCATGGGATTCCTGAGCAGGTGTTGGGCCAAAGATTCTACATGGGGCTTTCAGACAGCATGAAGAATATTGTAGATGCTTCAGCAGGTGGGGCTTTTCTGAGCAAGACTTGGAGAGAGGGCCAAAATTTGCTAGACAAGATGGCTCAAAATTCCCGGTGGACGTCCAGGAATGCTCCTATCACACCAGTAGTACACTCTGTACCTCTGGATCCATCCAACACTCTGGAGGAGAACATGGCAACTTTATTGACACAGATGAGCATCCTGACAAAGAAGGTGGAAGAATCAGGGGTTAAGCAGCAAGTTCACATTGTAGATACTACCAATGGTGGTTTATGCACATCTTGCATTAGCCAACCCATAGGTAATCCATGGGCTGCAGACCAAGAACATCATCATCAGCATGAGGATATGAACTATGTGGCTAACTATGGAGGGCAGCGACAAGGTAATCAAAACTGGGGCCAACAGGCTCCAATGCAGTACAGACCTCCCCAGCCACAATTTAATGCAGCAGGTATGAGGCCACCACACAACATAGTCCCATATCCTAGACCTCAGAATTTCGGCAATCAACAGCAGGGATATCATCCACCTCCACCACCTCATGGGGGTAGACATGACGATGGGTTCGCAGAGTTGAAAGCTATGATGCAGCAGGTAATTGGGTCAAATGCCAAAACAAATGAGAGGATAGATGCACATGATGCCGCCATCAAGAATATTGAAGTACAGGTGGGTCAGATTGCTATGTCTCTAAACAATCATCATCAAGGGACATTGCCTGCAGATACACAAACAAACCCAAAGGACCAAATCCCAAAGCAGATGATGGCATTGACTCTGAGAAGCGGTAGAGATCTTGATGCTGAGAATGAAAGTGAGAAAATTGACAGACAGGCTGAGACACCTACTCCATTGCCCATTGAACTGGATGAATCCACAGGGTTGACAAAAGTCACAGTCCAGCCAGTTGCTGAAAATAAAGAAGCACAACAGGGAACGGAGAAAGTAGCTAAAAAGGTAGAGCAATAGATTGATGAGAAAGCGATAGACAAAGATAAATCCCAAGTCACCGAGAAGAAGAGGCCTCCACCACCATTCCCCAAAAGGTTGGCCAAACACCAAAAAGAGGAACAATACAAAAAGTTCTTCGACATGCTCAAGCAAATCCAGGTAAACATTCCATTAATTGAAGCTTTAAAAGAAATGCTTGGTTATGCTAAGATGATGAAGGATTTGATGTCGCGGAAATTTGATTTCCAAGACTTGGCCACAGTTACACTTACCCAAACTTGTAGTGCAGTGGTCTCTAGACCCATTGCTGAGAAGCTATCTGATCCAGGTAGTTTCACCATCCCATGCACTATAGGGAATTATGCTTTTACTAAGGCTTTATGTGATTTGGGGGCAAGCATTAACCTCATTTCCTTAGTTATTTATAAGAGGTTAGGTATTGGGAGAGCCAGACCCACCTCTATGCTTTTACAGCTTGCTGACAGGACGGTTAAGCGTCCATTTAGTATTATAGATGATGTGCTAATCCAGGTTGGGAAGTTCGTGTTTCCCGCCGATTTTGTTATTCTTGATTGCAATGTCGACGAAGAAATTCCCATAATCTTAGGAAGACCATTCCTAGCCACCGGGAGAGCCATAATTGATTGTGAAACTGGGGAACTCAATATGAGATTGAATGATGAGGAGATCATTTTCAATGTACAAAAATCAATGAGACGCCCTAGTGAGTTCGCAAATTGCTCTCTTATTGATGCGGTTGATGTGATAGTGGAGACAGACGATGCAGAGTTGACCATTGAAGATCCACTTCAAGCATGCCTGATGAACTTGGAAGAGGCAAATGGTGAAAGTCTAGCAGAATGGGTACTATCTCTTGAAGGCAAGGGGTTTTGGGAGAGAGAGCTTGAATTCGAGCCTCTACACTTAGAGAAAAGAGAGACCCCTCCTGCAAAGCCATCCATAGAAGATCCACCAAAACTTGAGCTTAAACCACTACCATCTCATCTCAGGTATTAATTTCTAGGTCCTAACTCCACTTTACCTGTTATTACTTCATCTAGTTTGCTAGATGTGCAGGCTCAAAAGCTATTACAGGTACTCAAGGAATGTAAAGCTGCCAATGGTTGGACCATGGAAGACATAAAGGGGATCAGCCTTGCATACTGCATGCACAAGATTCTCCGGGAAGAGGGGCACAAACCTTCCAGGAAACGCAAAAGAAGGCTGAACCCGAATATGAAGGATAGGGTGAAAAAGAAAGTGATAAAGTAGCTAGACACGGGGTAGATCCCAGGTAAGTTTTCTCACCCTGTGCTATACATGTATTATTATGCCATGAGGACATGGCATGATTTCAAGTGTGGGGTGGGAGACTTATCTTGTATTGTATATTGTATATAGTAGATGTAGCTGTAAATTATATTAGCTGGCTTGGCCCGATGATGGACACTTGGCGACGGGTTTCTTAAGGGTCTAAGTCGGAATAAAAACACAAATTTATTTTTGAAAATTTGAAAAAATACAAAAATATGAGTAGAGGACTCTTCCTTATGACGGACTATTTAGGACAAGTACTCTTGCGGGAAGTAGTCCACGTAGGAATTTTTCTTTCTTTTATTTTCTTTTTCTAGGTAGGGTATCATCTCCCCCTTGGTTTTTCTTTTGACCACGGTTCTTTTCCAAGGGTTTTTATTGAACCGGGTTAGGTAGATTTTTCTTTTCTTAGGATTAGAGGTAAAAGGGTAACATGTAACCCCAAGTATGCACATTAGCAAAGCTTAATTGAACTTGAGAATGTATTCTCTAAGCTTGACTGTAGAATCTAAATATTCACAATACATCTTGCTTGAACATTGATAGGACTTTGTAGATAAACCGGATTCTAAATGAGTTGCATGCTATGTGTGTGTGAGATTTTACTTACATTATATATTTTACATGATACCTAGAACTTGCCCTGTGTGTTTGCAAAGCAAAATAGAAGTTGTTTGGTTGTAGAAAGGATAGAGGCATTTCTTTGTGTAACCCCATAAATCAATAGACATGAATTCACCTGTACATAATATCCTAGTTAACCCCTTTGAGCTTAAAGCCTATTCTTTGATAACCCTTGAATGTTCATAAAATTATTATATTGTTCTACTTTACCTCCTAGAAGCACTTGTATTGAATTGAATATGAAAAAGTCTAAGTGTGGGGTGAAGGGAAATTGAAAAAGGGAAAATCAAGAATGAATGGTAGAAAATAGTGAACTGGCCAAAATAATGTAAATGTGTTGCAAAGCAATGAGAAAAAAAAGATATTCTGAGAAAAAGAGCTATATCAATGTATATATGAAAATTAGAAAGGTCGGTTACACCAACAAAAGACAAGTGGGGATTCAAAGTAAATAAAGGTGAAGGAATGTTTAGGGGAGACATAAGGAAGAAAACGAAAAGGGAAGTTGTAAAAAGGAAAAGAAAAGTGCTTAGGGAGGTTAGTCACTATAACCAAAAGTATCCTACCCGTCCCGTAGCCAATATTACAACCCTTAAAGACCTCTTGATCTATGATTGAATAACTCGATTAGTGGAGTATTACACTAGGGGCAAGCCTATGGTGTGTCCGTATGCATATGAATGTTCTTTGTTGAGAGTGAGTGAATTTTTCCGATATTTATAAGTTCCATGTTCTAAATTGTTTATGTGCGGGAACTTCTCTCAATAAACTATGTAAGGGTGTGTAACTCAAGAGGAAGAAGGTAAATTTGCAAGTTTTTGGTAATAATCAGAGTAAGCAATAATGTGCTGGCATGAGAGTTTACGGTTAGGTAAGGATTGTGCATATCTTAGGTTAATCATGAAAAATAGATTTTGTGATTTAATTTAGGGGAGACATAAATAAAATTGGCCTAAGGTGTGATTAAGGTTGCTCGAGGACGAGCAAAGATTTAAGTGTGGGGTATTGATAATAGGTGAATTTGACTATATTTATGCCCTAAATAATCACGCTTTATTGTTGTTTTGATATTGTTTATGATGGAAAAATGCTTTTATTAGTGTTCTTAGTGTGTTATAGATACACTTGAGCCAATGAAGACTAAAAGAGCAAGTTTTGGAGTCAAAAGATGGTGAAAAAGGCCAAAATGTGGTACAAGTCAAAAACTTATGTTGAAAATAGCCGGGAAGGTGTGATTCCGAGCTATATGAATGTTATGGAATGAATTTAAGTGATTTGGAGCTTTGAAGTCTGAGTAAAAGCTCAAGGAATTAAGCCGGGATCGAGTTTGGAGGTCAAATTTGATAGTGTAGTACAAGCGAAGAATGGATGAGGCATATTGCGCACTGTCTAGTAAATTGGACATACCATTTCGCTCAGAATTCCATTCTGGTTCCATAATATATGGTTGGAAAGCTAACGCAAAGGGCTAAAACTTTCATGTTTTGAGTTGTTTCAAATTCGCAACGGAACAGGTTGAAACATCGCGTTTCATTAACGATCGCGGATGAACCGCGGAAAAACAGGCTCTCTGAAGTTTACTGTTCGCGGTCCGTCCGCGGCCGCGAACGAACCGCGGAAGTCGCCGCAGCAGCAGTCCTAATTGTACTCAAACTTAGTTTTTTAGCCCTAAAACCTCTATATAAACTCCTAGTTTGCCCCATAGAGGCATGTTATCTTTATTTCTTTACTTTTGCAAGATTTTTAGTAAGAGAGATTCCTCTCAAACTCCTTCTATTATTTTATATCAATTATTTCTTTATGATTTCAATTATTATTCTTGTTTCTTCAAGCATGAGTAGCTAAATTCTTTTCTAAGGTTTTGATGGAACCTATTGAGTGATGAACTTATCGTTTATGTGATTACAAATTGTGACTTAGATTTCTATTTGTTCAACTTCATTCTTATTGTAGTTAATTGGTAGAGCTCCCAATTAGCGGTGCCTATTTAGTGTGCATAACTTGGAAAAGAGTGCATATTTAGGTTTATTGTTGAACAACACCACACCTAGGTTATTGGAGGAATCTATAACTTTAGGCGTAAAGACGGGGTTAGGAATAACGAAGTCTTGGGTGCAATCTTAAGTGAACTATTCAAATTAAAGCTAGCTAGGGTAGCTCGGGAGAGTGCACTAGTAAATTATTGTAATTGCTCGGGAGAGGGTTACGATAAACATAGCGTTCATGATTGATAGAATATATTAACAATTTGTATGAGCATAACGATAAGGGATTCCGTCAATAGGGGAAATCAATACCTTAGTCTTTCTCTATATTCTTTTTACTCTACATTCAATTCTTTCTTTTAAGTATTCTTAATTACTACAAAGTAGATATTCGAAAATCACACAAAGATATATTCAAAGTTTAGGAACTTGATTCGGAAGTACTTTTGGGGTTGTGATAGTTGCAATTGGTAGGTTAATTCTCTGTGGGATCGATCTTGGACTTATTAGGCCAAGTTATATTGACTACGACCGTTGCTTGGACGTAAATCAACAGTCCAAAATAGCATGACATGGGGACAACCAGTCCATGCTCAAAATCACATCGAAATCAACCATACCTAACAATAACAGATCCACCCGGGTCTCCAGACCCCCAATAGAAACAACAAAGGATCTATAAATGTGATCCACAATAATCATATCACCCACCAGGGTGGATACATGAACAGGCAAATCAAGACTACCATGGGTCACACCCAAATGATGTGAAAAATAAGAAGGCACGTACGAATATGTGGACCCAGGATCAAACAAAACAAAGGCATCTCTGTGACAAACTGAAATGATACCTGTAATAACTGCATCTGAGGAAACACCATCATGCCTATCAAGAAGTGCATAGAAACGTGCCTGACCACCACTCGATTGCTGCTCACCTCTGGGGTGACCTCTAGAAGACTAACCTCCACCTCTACTAGCCTGAGATGGTGTTGAAGAGGAGGGCTGGTCCCTCTGCTGAGACCAATCCATGCAAAGTCGAGGGCACTTCCTCCTAATGTGGCAATACTCGCCACACTCAAAACAACTGCCTGGCGCTGGAGAAAGGGACTGAAGGTAACCCCTCGCCGCAGATGAACCTTGGGCCGAAGAAGTTGGTGCTGAACTCAAAGCTAGGAGGGCACTGAGTAAAGAATAGCCTTACTGATAACCCTAATGGACACGGCTAGAAGAAGCTCTGCTATGCTCTGGGCGTCCTGACTAAGGAGGTCTAGATGAAAGACCTCTGCCCTGATGAGACATCACCCTGGATGGAGCACTACTAAAACTGCCAGAACCTCGAGGCCTCTTGGCCTTCCTCTCCTCTTGCTCACGGTGACGATCCGCCTCAATAGAGCGTGCCATATCAACAACCTGCTCGAAAGATGCTGCCAATACTCTCTCTCTGGTCATCAAGATACGAATAGAATAATTGAGGCCATCAATGAACCTCCTGATCCACTCCCGATCTGTCGGGATCATCCAAGTAGCATGCCTAGCCAACCGAGTATACCTCACTCATACTGAGTCACTGACATATCGCCTTGCACTAGCCACTCAAACTGGCGACGTAGCTCCTCTCGACGGGACTGAGGCACATACTTCTCTAAAAAGAGAGTGGAAAACTGCTGCCAAGTAAGAGGTGCTGCCCCTGCAGGCCTACGCCTCTCAAACTCCTCCCACCTAATGAATGTAGGACAAGAAAACTGGAATGTAGTAAATGCAACACCGCTGGACTCAAGAATCCCCGCTGTACGTAACATCCTCTGAAACTTGACTAAGAAACCCTGGGCATCCTCGCCCTCAATACAACTGAATGAAGGTGGTTGAAGTCTACCAATTCTCTCCAATCGATGTTGCTCGTCGTCAGGCATCATCGGCACTACATACTCTGGGGCTGGCGCAACTTGTACAACTGGAACAGCCAGCGCAACTACCTTAGCTGGGACTGCCTCTAATGTCTGAAGTCCCTACACAACCTTCTCTGGTGTGCGAACTGCGGGTGTCTGATGACCACTCCTGATCTGAGATGTTGCTGATGTAGCGGTAGCTGAAACTACCTGAGCCAACCCAGTACAGACTGATAATATCTGGGCTAGGGTCTCCTATAGACCCGGAATCACAATAGGCACAGCTGGTGCCTGAATAGGTGCTGCTGGGATCTCTGCAACTAGAGGCTGATCTGGAATGGGGACAGCTGGTGGGTAAATGGGCACTATCCCAGATGCTCTACCCCTACCACGACCACGACCACATCTACGGCCTCTAATAGGCGGCAATGGTGGTTGTCCGCCTCGTCCTGTTGCACGAGTTCTCGCCATCTGCGAGAGAATATAATATCAAAGTTCAGTTTCAGATCAACAAAGTCTCACAACAAGAATTTCAAGAATTTGAAGCTTTCCTAAAAGGTTCTGCAGCCTTCCGAGGATAAATACAGACTTCTCCGTACTGATCCACGAGACACTACTAACCAGCTCAAGATTCATGAGGCCTAGTAACCTAGGCTCTGATACCAACTTGTCACGACCCCGTAACCCGGTCGTGATGGCACCCAGCACATTGCTGGGCCAGCCTGACCAACCATTCATAACACGGAGCTACCAACTCTCACTTTACCCTTTTTAGCATATAACAATAATAAGAAATTTATATAATATCTAGCACATCTGGGAAAGTATCCCAAAACCAGTATAACACCTCCCAAAGAATTAGGAGCCATAAGTCATGAGCCTCTACCAGAATACAACTGTAATACTGTAAACAATTGTGACTACAAGTGCAGAATAGTCTAAAGAAAAGATAAGATAGACTGGAGTGTCAGGTCCTGCGGACGCTAGCAGCTACCTTGACAGTCTGGATGAAAGAACTTTGAGCAGCTAGAAAGTCAACCTGCTATGATGTACCTTGATCTGCACACAAAGTGCAGGGAGTAGTGTGAGTACTTCCAACTCAGTGGTAATAAGCAAGGGTAAGACAGCGAAGGCAAGAAAACCCAATAAAGCGCTAAGCGAGGCTATACAACGATGTCCTTGACCAATTATTAACATGATTAGTAATAGAACCAGCAATATTAGCTAAACAGTACAACAAGTATATCTAAATGCAATGCAATGCATGAACATGACCGCTACGGTGCATAGCCCGATCCATTTGGGTACCCGTGCTCACTGTGATGGTTCAGACTCTGGAGGGGCTCTTACAGCCCAAGCATAATATCATGATATGCTGTGGCACGCAGCCCGATCCACTACCAGTCCTGCTACATGCAATGCAAGCCTCACAGGCACAAAAATAACATTTGAAATCTCTTTTTATCATTTACAGTAAGAAACAGTGTTTCAGAAATGCTAGAGTTTGGAAAACTATTTTAGACAGTGATAGCTCAGGACTGGTATTAGAATAACATGCTATAATCATAGAAGCAATAGTAACGATCCTCGCGGGATCCAAATAACTGGCTCACAGCTCAAAGATATCCACAACCATCCAAGTAGGAGGTTTACCGGCTCAATAATAGCCAGCAACACAGTATAATGTTACCAGGTCGACTAAGCCATAGTCCCCAATCACAATCGACCCCGCACTCACAAGTGAGTACGTGTCTCATCTCAATATAGCGTCACATAGTGATATACTGGGGTTTCGAACCCGCTGGTTATCACCCACACCCATTACTATCCTCGACACGGCTCGAAGACTAGCCCGCAATGCCCTTGCCATGAGAATCGGCCTCCACGGGTGCATAATCTGGTCAAAACCAATAGAAATGTATCAAAATAGGCTAAAGGAACATAACCCAATCGAAATAACTCGAATTACACCAAAAACCATAAAGTTGCCAAAAACCAACCCCCGGGCCCGCTTCTTGAAAAATTACAAAAGTTACATTTTCATAATGCTTATCCTGACGCGAGTCCATACATATAAAGTTTATCAAAATCGGACTCTGTCTGCCCATTCAAATCAATGATTTTCAATAACCTAGGCTTAGAGCAAAATCCTCCATTAATACACCTCCAATTCTCCATTTTCAGGTATTAACTCCATAAATTAACAATATAATAACATAAATTGAGTCCATAAATGCTTACCTGATGAATCCCCTCGATTTCCTCCTCAAAATCGTCTAAATCGCCTCTTAGTTCTAAACCCCAATTGTGTTATAACATACTGAAATTCAAACCCTTCTGATTCATAAATCACTAACGACTTTCGCTTCTGCAGAATTTTACTCACTTAGGCGAGACCACTTCGGCGGTTTATCCATGGCTTCTGCAACATTTCATTAACGGGCCTCATCACTTCTGCGACTCAGGTCTCGCACCTGTGAGACCGTTTAAGCGGTTGTCCTTCCGCTTCTGCGCAACTTCACAATCGCCCAACTTTCGCTTCTGCGAGCCCGCCCCTACAAGAATACTACCACTTCTGCAGAAATACCCGGACCAGCCCTGGATCACATCGGCGACCATTTGGTCACTTCTGTGGGGCCGATTCTACGGTTCCCCATCCGGAGAAGCGAAACTGCTGTTGCAGATCATACTAGTAGTTTGAAAACTCCAAATTTCAACCGATTAACCCTCCGAAAACATCCCGAGGACCCCGGGACCTCAACCAAAAATAGAACTCCATTATAAATCATCACATGAACTTGTTCCAATCATTAAAACACACCCTCAAACACACGAATCATCAAATTAAGGCCGGTTCAATCCTAAGATTCAACCAAAACTTATGAAACCTGCATTCTATAAAAAACCCGACCAAACGATGTCTGAATGACCTAAGAAATTGTAGACATATCCAATATCACCTAACAAAGCTATTGCAACTATCGGAATTCCATTCTGACTCCCGGATCAAAATTACACCTATCGATCGAATTCCGCCAAAATTCCAACTTAGACAATTCAAGCCTATTTCTACACCGGACCTCCAAATTCAATTCCCATCGCTCCCCTAAGTCACAAATCACCTCCTGGAACTAACCAAATCATCAGAATTTGATTCCGAGCCCTCTAACCATATAGTCATCTCCAGGTTGACTTTTCATAAATAAGCTTCACTCAAAAAGGCTATATGCCTTATTTTCAACCAGAATCAATCCCAATTCACCCAATAGACTCTAACACGGATATAGAAATATGAAACACATAAATGAAGGGGTAACGAGGTGGTAAATATCGTGACGACGGTCGGGTCGTCACAATATTTGAACTATCATTTGAGCTGAGTACCATTGTTTTACTGATGCTCGAGGGGCATTTTGATTATTCGTTGGAATAATTGGGGCCAAGGGCCATATGTGAGGGAATGAAGAGTAATGTGAGGAGGCTTTCAGGCCTCTAGTGATATCTGACCATATGCATATACATGCATGGATCAGACTACATGCTGCAATAGTATATGGATTGGACTGCATATCGTAGTAGTATATGGATTGGACTGCATGCCATAGTATTATTGCGCTTGGGCTGTATGATCGCCTCCAGAGTCTGAACCCCCACAGTGAGTGCGTGTACCCAAATGGATCGGGCTGCACGCCGCAACTGTCATATACATTGCATTGCATTCACTCCAATTTGTACCATGTGGCATGACATTAGGACTCATATATCATTGCAATACATATTGTCACTTGCCTTATTAACCAAAAACCCTCATGTTATATGTTGAGAAGTGTTTTCCCCAAGGGGCCGACTTGTGAGCTGACTTGCTCTATATGATATAGCATTCATATGCTGGCTGTTGAAAAAGGAAAAAGGGATATTTGTAAAGAGATTTTCAAAACTGAGATTTTAACGGATTTATGAGCTTTTCTAAATGATTTTTTGTAGTATTATGATTTTCTCAAAGGAATTTCACTGTCTTGTATAGCATTTTGGTGTGCCTATACGTGTTTTCTTATCACTCGGTTATTATTCTCTTTTATTACCACTAAGTTGGAAGTACTCACTTTACTCCCTGCACCTTGCATGCAGTTGCAGGTATTGTTCACCCTTTAGTGGGTTATTAGCAGGGCAGAAGACTTATGGTGGTAGTTGAGCAAGGTGGCCGCTAGCATTTGTGGTACCGCATTTCATTCTTTGTATTCCAGTTTCATCCTGTATTTATCTATACATTGTAGGCCAGTAGTAGTGCCTTTGCTCATTAGATGCTCATGACTTGTGACGTCCCTTTCGGTTATATTGGGATGAAATTTAATAGTTAAATGTCAATAATTAGTAATTTTATTCTCTTGTGATTAGTTGCTAAAAGAGGATTTGAGGTTGTTGGTTGGCCTTGTCATCACGAGAGGCGCCATCACGACCGGGTAGGAAAAATTTGGTCGTGACAGTTGGTATCAGAGCTTAGGTTACTAGATATCATGAGTCATGAGCAGGTTTAGTAGTATCCCACGGATCGGTACAAAGACGTCTGTATTTATCCTCGAGAGGCTGCAGAACCTTTAGGAATACTTCCCATTCTTGGAATTCTTATCGTGCGTACTTGATTCAACTTGAGATGTAATACTTGAAATTCTTTCCACACGTCTGTATGCGCACTCGAGCGCTTAGTAATATATTTGCCTTGATGGCATGTGATTTCCCGATCAAGGGGTGAGAGGTAATCTTCGTGAGTTCATGTTGGGCCAGTCTGGAGGACTTGAGGCTGCATCTTTGCCTATGGCTTGAGCACCGAGGTGCTGATTGTGTGAGCAAGTGTTTTGAACTTATATGTTCAGTGTTTTTCTTATTAGCCGGAAGGACGGCTGGATAATCCATATGATTGAGTATGTTGGTACTGTGGGGTGTATCTACGTGGTCTTGGTAGTGATGAAAGAGTCTGATGAATAATAGATGAGCTGTTAAGTGTTTGTTTTCCATTGTGATCTGTTGTGCAGCCCGAAGTTATGGGGCGTGGTGAATATTTTCATGTCTCTTAGTGGAAAGGTAAAGTGCATTAAGTGCGGTAGTATGAGTTCAGACTCAGGAAGACTAATTGATTGTGCTATGTGTCTAATGTGGAAGGAGTGCTGAAATACTTAATTGATGCAAAGCATGTGGGTTATCTCTTGCGGAGTGTCCTTAGGTGGGTTGATTCCTATGTTTAATTGCAAGGTATTTTATATGTGTTAGGATTTGGATAGGTGCAACGCATGTTCATGTACCAATTTTGATAATATAATTCGTGTAGTATTGAGATTAATGTTGTTGTTATACATTGTGATGCCTTGTCGATTTGTGGATGTGTTGTTAGGATGGTTTTGGTGATTCTCTAGTAGGTGGATAGGACAAATTACAAAGGAAACTCCGTCGAAATTTTTGGAAAATTTTGGGACTTAGAAAAGATTTTGGTCACCTAAAGAGTGGGCTTAATTGTTGTGTGTGAATGGATGCAAGAATTGTACAAGAGTTAAGATTTCTGATGATTCGAGTCTCCGCCAAAGTGTGTAAATGACTTGAGTTTAATATCACTATAACATTATGGCATCATTTGGGTAAGAATGCTATGAGTGGTTAAAAGTGTCTTGATATATGACTTCAAGCCAAGTTGGGGAGGTTGTTTTTGATTAACTAATTGCACTGTTGTATGTTATGTTGGTTCTATCTCAAAGTAGGTTGGTGAATCAATTCTAGTCGCAAAAATTGAGCCGAGTATGGCGAGTGTGAAGGAAAATTTTGATAAAGGTTGTATGGTGCATCATAGATGTGAAGAAATATTAGAATGTTTTGAGTTGCCGTTGATAAAGAATGCTCAGTGCATAGAGCAGAAAGATGGTTGTTTGTATATGTATGAAATCATGTTCTGCGGTGTCAGAGTTCTAACAAGGCAGAAGTGGTTCTGTTCAATAAGACAGATGAATTACCGCTGAATAAGGGCTAATGACTTTCAAGAATGGTTTTGTAGTGTTCAAGATTTTGCTTGTAGCATTCAGGTATCGTAAGAATTGTGTATGTGGCTAAAGACTGTGTTTTTGTTATAAGAGATCAAGACTTGTGGTGTTGATGTGCCGGAGAGATTCGGCACATTTACATACTAATTGCTCTTATATTAGCTTGTTTCATTGCAAAATGTAGTCCATACTTATGTTATTTTGTGATTTTACAGATAAAGAGGAAGAAAAGACCAAGGACACAAAAATGGACGCAAAAAGATAAGAAAGAGGGCAAGTTGTGCAAAAGAGCAAATCTGCGGACCAATATGCGGTCACATACTTCATGTGCGGACCGCAAATAAGCAACCAAATCGCAGAACTAAACAGTGAATGGAGCTGAAATGCATGGCAAGAATGCGATGTCTTTTGCGATCGCACATTCAATATGCGGTCCGCACTTCTGCCGCATAATGAACACAAAGGAAACCTAAGAGGCAAGTCTGCGATGCTTTCTGCGGTCGCACAATCAACATGCGGACCGCAGAATGGTGACGCGATCAACACATGAACATCTAGGGTTCCTATCCGCGACGCCGCCTCTCAAGATTGAGGACCGCAGACCTGTTATGCGACAGATCTGCGGTCGCATACGTGACCTGGAAGGGCAAACTTGTCCGCTTTTTGTCAGATCTTCGTCCCTCTATAAATAGATTTTTAGAATTTTGTGTAAGGGCATCTTGTGCAGACTTTATACTACACTCCAAGACTTTATTACTTCATCTTTTTGGAAGCTTTTGGTTGAAGGATCTTTTACTATGTAAGCATTTATGACATTTATTACACCTTGTATTTTATATTTTAGCATGTGTGGCTAAACCTAAATACTAAGGTTGTGAACCCTAAATGGGTGTTATGTAAATAGGTGTTTAACATTGAATATATGCATAATGGTTGGTTGATATTTCTTCACTTCTCATTCTTCATTTATTATTGGTGGTTGCAAACACTAATTAAAGCCATTAAAGTCCTACCTTACTTGGGAAAGTGGGTTAGATTTTGGAAGAAGTAAAGAACAAAAACTCGAGGCCTTACACCTCGTTTAATAGAATCACTTAGGGATAAGTGGGTTTTATTTGGCATTTATTGATTGTTATACATTGTGACTCTTAGATACTCAAGTATTGGGAAAAAGCAAGAGAGGAAATACTACTTAAGTATTGGGAAATATTGGGTAGTTGCATAGAAATCAATTGCATATAAATAATCAACCATTAGAAATATATCATATTAACACCGATGGCATTACACTACATTTATGGGGACACAACCTTGGTTTAATCAATTCTATAGATTATTACATTAAGCATTTTCACTAGTTAAATATTCTAAATCAACCTTCATTCATACTATCACTCTTACACCATTTCTATGTCACTTCTAACGGAATAGATTCAAGATTCGAGTCGGGTAACACACTAATTCAAGTGATCATTTCACACATATTCCCTGTGGGATTCGACCCCAACCTAGTTGGGTTACTATATTTGACACCGACCGCCTTACACTAATTGTAAAAGTGTAATTTGAGCGTATCAAATTTTGGCGCCGTTGCCGGGGAATACGATTTTGAAATTACTCATTAGTGTGTACTTTACTTGATATCTAATTCTATTCCATTACACTTTGCTTGTTTTGCTTGGTGTGATAGGTTACAATGTCTGATTACGATTACGAGGACGAAGGGGAAAAGAATCCTTTCGCGGATATCGATGAATATATCGATGACACAAATGCAATTGTACCCCCTGTTGTTGGTGCCTCAACGTTTAAGGTGGATCATGGTCTAATCCTCATGCTCAAAGCGGAAGGGTTTTTCAGGAATTCCACCGATGACGACCCAACTCAACACTTGAGGAATTTTCTGGGAGTGTGTGCTATGCACAAACAAACCAATGTCTTAGAAGATGCCTTAAGGTTGAGAGTTTTCAAGTACTCCTTGGCCGGTGATGCTAGAAAGTGGCTTCAAAACTTGCCACCAAATTCAATCCGATCATGGCCTGAACTTGTCCGGACATTCCTAGCAAAATGGTTCCCACAAAGCAAGAAATCCGAGCTTAGAGATAAAATCTTTTTCTTTAAGCAACAACAAGGGGAGCACTTACATGAGGCGTGGGATCGCTTTAAACTATATTTGGTGAGGTCGCCAAATCATGGATTCCCTGACTCAATTTTTCTTGAGAAGTTTTACATGGGTCTTGATCCCATGAACCAAGCCATTGCAAAGAAATGCTGCGGATGGATCTTTTATGGATAAGTCTTTTGCTAGAGTAACCCAAATCCTCGACAAGATGGCCAAACATAATCAAGCATGGCATTCTGAGGATGCATCCGGTGGAATAGCTTATGGGTCTCCCTCTTTGACAAATTTGATCAAGGAAAACCAAGAGAGAGACCAAATCATTGCGGGGTTGGCCACTAATGTCAATGTGTTGACCAAGATGTTTATAGAAAATCAAACAAAGAAAGTCAATGTTGTCGAGGACATGCCGTCCAATTCGAATGAAGATTTTGAAGAGGCGAATTACATCAACAACCCCCAAGGAGGAGGGTATCAAAGGCAATACTATCAAAGTCAAGGAGCACAAAACCAATGGAGGCCAAACCCGCAAGGGCAAGGAAACCAACATTGGAGGTATGACCAAGGTAGTTCACAACAATGAAATTGGGGCAACAAAAACAACAATTTTGCTAACCGGAGTGAAAATCCTTATGTTCCTCCAAAAGGACAATATTCGAACCAAGGGTCCTCAAGCGAGTCAAAATTGGAAGCTATGCTAGAGAGAGTGCTACAAAATCAAGAAAAGTCTGATGCTTCATTGAGGAACGTGACCGAAGTGGTTGGCTCTCATACCGCTTCCATCCAAAATTTGGAAATGCAAATGAGAGACCTCTCGAAGGAACAAAAGCCCAAGCAAAAGGGAACACTACCTAGTGACACGATTGCAAACCCAAGAGGTAGTGGAAGTGGTCCAACCTCTCATGTCATGGCAATCACCACTAGGAGTGGAAAAGTGCTACTTGGAGAGAAGTAACACATAGTTGAAGATGTAAAGACCAAGCAAACGGTTGAGGGTGAAGAACGAGAGGTTATTGAAGTTGAAAAGCAAAACGTTGTTGTGGTTGACAAACCAAAAGTTGTTGAAATTGAAAGAATTTCGGAAAAGGCTAGAGCACAACAAGAAGATCGAGAAGAGGAAAAGGAAAAGGGGAACGAGTCATCAAAACCTCTTCCACCTATTCCTAGACCTCCTCCTCCATTCCCTCAAAGGCTAGCAAGGAAGATTGATGATAGCAAGCTTGAAAAGTTCTACGATATTCTCAAACAATTGACGGTGAACATACCTTTTGTAGAAGCTTTTCAAGAAATGCCAGGGTTCGCTAAGTACTTGAAAGATTTGATCACTAAAAAGAAGACCTCAAAGCATGAGGTGGTAAGCATGACTCACAGGGTAAGCTCTATCATTGCTACAACCCCGGTTAAAAAGAAGGAGGATCCGAGGGCCTTTACTATACCTTGTACTATTGGGACGCGTGAATTTGCAAGGGCCTTATGTGACAATGGAGCTAGCATCAACTTAATGCCACTAGCCATCTTTAAGCAAGCGGGATTGGGTATGCCTAGACCTACAAGTATGAGATTGCAAATGGCCGATCGTTCCATCAAGCGGCCGGTCGGAATTGTGGATGATGTACTAGTGAAAGTGGGGAAATTCCATTTACCCGTGGACTTTGTGATTCTTGATTGTGCTGTGGATAAAGAGATCCCTATCATTTTGGGAAGACCATTCTTGGCTACGGGCCGAGCACTCATGGATTCTGAGAGAAATGAGATAAAGTTCCGGGTGAATGATGAAGAAGTCACTTTTCAAGCTAGCAAGGGCATGAAGCTACCCCACGAATATGAGAGCATCTCAATGATAGAAGCGGTTGATGAGGTAGAGGATGCCGTGGAATTGAAAATGGAAGAACAATGCCTTGGTGAGGCATTAGCGGCAATCCTAGTAAATTTTCATGGGGAAAACATGGATGGGTACATAGAAATGGTGAATGCATTGAACGGTCTTGGATCCTATAGGTACACGCCGGCAAAGCTCTCTCTTGACTTAGAGAATAGAGCTACTCCCCCCGCCAAGCCATCAATTATTGAGCCACCACAATTAGAGCTCAAACCACTCCCTTCGCATTTGAGGTATAAATTTCTTGGCTCTAATGATACTTTACCCGTAATCGTGTCTTCTTTGTTGAATGATGTGCAGGTAGAGCAATTATTGGAAGTCCTAAGGGAGCACAGGCAAGCAATTGGGTGGACAATCGCCGACATCCATGGCATTCCCGCGGGTATTTGTGAACACAAAATCCAATTGGAGAATGACACCAAGCCAAGTGTGGAGCATCAAAGACGACTAAATCCTTCAATGCAAGAGGTGGTGAAAAGGAAATTATCAAGTGGTTAGGCGCCGGAGTTGTCTACCCAATCGCCGATAACTCTTGGGTGAGCCCAGTACAATGTGTTCCAAAGAAGGGGGTATAACCTTGATTGAAAATGAAAAAAATGAGCTCATCCCTACTAGAACGGTGACCGGGTGGAGAGTGTGCATGGATTATCCGAAACTCAACAATGCAACTTGCAAGGATCATTTCCCTATGCCTTTTATTGATCAAATGCTTGATCGGCTAGCGGGAAGAGCCTTTTATTGCTTACTTGACGGATACTCTGGCTACAACCAAATCAACATTGCTTTGGAAGATCAATAGAAAACAACTTTCACTTGTCCTTATGGGACATTTGCTTTTAGCCGGATGCCATTTGGGTTGTGTAATGCTCCGGCGACCTTTCAAAGATGCATGATGTCGATATTTTCCGATATGGTGGAAGATTTTCTAGAGGTTTTCATGGATGACTTCTCTATTGTTGGTGATTCCTTTGAGCATTGTCTTGCAAATCTTAGACAAGTGCTCAAGAGATGCGAAGAAACGAATCTTGTGCTAAATTGGGAAAAATGCCACTTCATGGTGGATGAAGGTATTGTGTTGGGGCACAAGATTTCTAAACATGGCATTGAAGTTGATCGGGCAAAGATCGAAATCATTTCTAAACTTCCTCCACCAAATTCAGTGAAAGGTGTTCGAAGCTTTCTGGGCCACGCCGGATTCTATCGGAGATTCATCAAGGATTTTTCCAAAATTGCACACCCAATGTGCAAGCTTCTTGAAAAGGATGCAAAATTCATGTTTGATGACAAGTGCCTCAAAGCGTTTGAGGAATTAAAGTTGAGGCTTACCACGACACCCATTATTGTCACTCCCGATTGGACTCTTCCTTTTGAACTCATGTGTGACGCCAGTGGTGTAGCTATTGGAGCAATGCTAGGTCAACGCCACAACAAGATACTTCATCCGGTCTATTATGCAAGTAAAACTCTCAATGGAGCACAAATGAATTACACTGTCACTGAGCAAGAGCTTCTTGCCATTGTGTATCCTTTTGAAATATTCCGGGCCTATTTGTTGGGGTCCAAGGTGGTGGTCTACACGGATCATGCGGCTCTTCGATACCTCATGGCAAAGAAAGATGCAAAGCCTCGACTAATTCGGTGGGTTCTCTTGTTGCAGGAATTTGACTTTGAAGTAAAAGATCGCAAAGGTACTCAAAATCAAGTTGCAGACCACTTGTCAAGGCTTGAGGAAGCAGGGAGGCCTAAAGAAGAGCTTGACATAAATGATGCATTCCCCGATGAACATATATTGGCACTTTCCAACACCTTTGCTCCTTGGTATGCCGACATTGCAAATTATTTGGTGAGCGAGGTCATTCCGAAAGGGTTAGAACCCCATCAAAAGAAAAAATTCTTGAGGGATTGTCGGCAATACTACTGGGAGGAGCCTTATTTATTTCGAGTGTGTGCTGACAACATCATCCGAAGGTGCGTACCAGAGGAAGAAATCATGCCAATCCTCAAGGCATGTCATGACTCACCGGTTGGAGGCCATCATGGAGGCAATAAATCTGCGGCAAAGATTCTTGAATGTGGCTACTATTGGCCTTCCATCTATCATGATGCAAACCAATTTGCAAAAGCTTGTGAGCAGTATCAACGGCAAGGTTCAATATCTAAAAGGCATGAAATGCCTATGCAATATGTGTTGGAGATAGAAATCTTTAATGTATGGGGAAATGATTTCATGGGCCACTTTGTGAGTTCCTATGGGATGAAGTATATTTTGGTGGTTGTGGACTACGTCTTAAAATGGGTTGAAGCCGTTGCCTTACCAAACAATGAGGCGAGGAGTGTGACCGCCTTTTTGAAGAAGAATATATTCACTCGGTTTGGCACTCCTAGAGCCATTCTTAGTGATGGGGGATCGCACTTCTGCAACAAAGCATTCACGGGGTTACTTGAGAAATATGGGGTGAAACACAAGGTGGCTACACCATACCATCCGCAGTCGAGTGGTCAAGTTGAGGTCTCAAATCGAGAGATAAAGAGTATCCTAGCCAAGACTGTGAACGCCAACAGAACTGACTGGTCCAGAAGATTAGATGATGCATTGTGGGCCTACCGCACGGCCTTCAAGACTCCTATTGGTACTTCTCCCTACCGACTCATTTTTGGGAAGGCATGCCATTTACCGGTTGAGCTGGAGCACAAGGCCATGTGGGCACTCAAGAAGCTCAATTTAGAATGGGCGGAAGCTGTAAACTTGAGATTGATGAAACTAAATGAACTAGAGGAATTTTGATTCCATGCATATGAGAGTGCATCGGTATACAAGGAGCGGATGAAATTTGTTCATGACAAAAAGATCTTGAAAAGAGAGTTCAAGACGGGTGACCTCGTCTTACTCTTCAACTCAAGATTAAAATTGTTTCCGGGCAAATTGAAATCGAAATGGTCCGGCCCCTTTAAAGTGGTGAGTGTATCCCCATACGGAGCTGTAGAGCTAGAATCTACTGACGGTTCTCGGGCATTTAAAGTAAATGGCCAACGCATCAAACACTACTTGGGTGTTGATGGTGAGAAGAAGGTGATAGAGCAGCTGGCTCTACAAGATGGACCTTGCCCATCAAAAGGATGAAATTGGAGAAATCAGTCCCGTCGTGCCGCGACGTTAAATCAAGTGCTGCATGGGAGGCAACCCATGGGTGGTAACACCGTCTTTGAATTTTGAATTTTCTTTGTTCATTTATTTCCTTAACATCCGTGAAGTGTAGGGAACCCAAACAGTGATGATATTTGGTGGATGCACTCATGGAAAGATATGCGGAAGAAGGAGGGTAGAAATGCGGTAGAAATGCGACCGCATAATTGATTTGCGGACCGCAAATCTACCGCACACCTAACCAGTGAGCCCTCTAAAGTGGAAGTTACAATGCGTCCATTCTGCGGTCCGTATATTAGTTGTGCGATCGTATAGTGGACCGCAAAAGTGACTCTGAGAAACCTGCACATCGTAGTAATATGCAACCATTATGCGGACCGCAAATTAGCTCTGTGATCGCATAATGGTCCGCAAAATTGGCGTCGCAAAAGTGTGTAACTCCCCCCAGGTACGTTCCTAAATACCCTACACTACAGAACGAACAGAGACTCCCCCCAGGTACGTTCCTAAATACCCTACACTACAGAACAAAAAAAAAGAGAGAAAAAAAAACAAACAAAAGAAAAAGAGGAGAAAAATAAAAAAGAAAAAGAACGAACAGAGGCAAGTTTGAATCGGCACTCCAGGCATCATCCTGTGAATCAATAGCATTCCCAACATCTGGTATATGTACTGTTTCCCCCATCTCCATTATTTAAATAGTTTGAGGAAAAAGTTGTGGGAAATGGTTGTGGGCTTAATAGCATGGCTAGGGTAGTAATGAATTAGACGTTGGGGTAGGAATTGGTTGAAGATTGGGCACCCATGGCTGAATAGTTGAACTATTGCATTAAGTTGCTCAGTTCTGCGGTCCGCGTGTCTAAAATGCGAACCGCATTGTTGTCGCAGACCTAGCCCTAGGTCAGATGAAGAAGACAACTTTTGCGGTCACTATGCGATCGCATTACCACTTTGCGGTCCGCAAAGTGACCGCATAGCTGTCACCTTGGTAGCCCTCTCAAGCATTGAAATGTGCGATCGAGTATGCGGCCGCAGAATTGATCTGCGGTCCGCAAACTCAATGCAAAGTAAAATAGTGAACTGGGAAATTTAGACTTTGCAGGGAGCCATTCTGCGATGAGTATGCGATCTGCATAACCGTTATGCGACCGCATATATTATCGCAGAATGGGATGAGACTTCAGCAAAAAAAAATTGCGATGACTTTGCGGTCCGCAACCCTGTTTTGCGATCGCAGAGTGCATCGCATCTTTGCTCTCAGTTAAATGTTTCCTATTCTCTACCCTACTGGCTATACTAACAATGCTCCCTTTGCAGAAATGGCTCAAAAATGACTTGCAAACAGGCCCCGTGCTCCTAAAAGACAACGAGTGGACTCGCCACGAGAAGAAAATGACCAACCTGAGCAAGCAGATGCCCAGCCTGCAGTTGACATACATGCTGAGGCAAGGAGAAAGCGGGCTGCGGAAGGACTTTCATATCATTTCCGCTGGGGAATTGAGGGGTCGAGGGATAAATATAAAGCCGGGCTTGAACGAAGAAAGCTCCTCCCCTGAGAAGCAATTGAGCCTAAATAGGCTTAAAGAAAAGTACCCCCATATCCTTACCAACATCAAGCGGAGAAAATGGATGAGATTCGCTGACCCTCCGGCCAAATACAATGAATCCATTGTTCGGGAGTTCTATGCCAATTATGGAGCTTCCCGGACCAAGCAGCATAAACGGCAAAAGATGTGCCTTGACAAGGTGGAAGTTTGGGGTATCCCAGTCAAATGCAGTGCAAAAGCCATAAACAAATTGTTGGTCCCAGACTGGGATGAGGACACCTCCACATCTAAGTATAAAGCCAAATTTGCCAACAGAGATAGTGAAAGAAGCTGGATTGCCTCCGTCATCGCAACTGGGAGAAAGTGAATGTGGGAGAAATGGGGAAAACGATTTATAAGGAGAGCTTCTCAAGGGAAGGGAGATACTGGCTTGCATTTCTCGCATCCAGATTGATCCCAACGAATCATGAGACAGACATCGCCATTGAGAAGGCCCTCCTCATTGCTTGTATCATACAGGGCGTTAAAGTGAATGTGGGAGAAATAATTTTCCAAGAAATGGGGAGAAGAGCAATGCAAGATGCCACTTCTCTTCCGTTCCCGTCGTTGATCACTGCTTTGTGCCATGAGGCCCAAGTTCCTGTTGACCTCCGGGATGCGACATGTCAGGAGCAAGGTATTATAGACATCAACCGCCTTGTTGATGTGGTGATACCTCCTCCAGCAGTTGTTGAGGAAGACCTACTCTCCTTCCAGCCCCCTATTGCTCATGATGATGCAGCACAGTCTTCCACTCCTTCCACCGCTACTCAAACTACCACTGCTACTGCTCAGCCTCATCCAACCACTCCGGCAGTCTCACAGCTTGGTCTTTTAGCCAAACATGCAAACTCCAAAGTTGACCAGTTTGTTAAGACGTTGCCTAACTTAATCAAGCAGGCTCTCACTCCCATGCAGTCCGCCATAGCAGAGATTCAGCAAAAACAGATAGCATATGCTGAGTGACTGCAAGGGCTTGAGTTGAGGGTGGAGAAGCTAAAAAGGGCAGAAATGTCAGGTTTTCACGATCTCAAGACAGAGGTGGCCTCTATGAAGGTCGAATTTCAAAAAATGCAAAACCTGGACTTCGACGTTTCATCCTTCTTTCCGGGAGCAGGTGACAAGAGTGCTGATGAGGTGCCTGATTTAGGCCTTGATTTCACCAACCTAATGGCCGACCCTGTCGTTCCTACTCCCGGAGACTCACAGGCCCCAACTCCTCCTAGCCATATTGATATTTCCTCTGATGAGGAAGCTGAGGGAGGAAGTTACAGTGATGAAGAAGAGGATGACTCGGGATTCTCCAGCGATGATGCTCGCAGCCTGTAGACAAAGGGAAGGCAGCAACTCCAGCTTCACCTCAGGAGGATGATGCTGTGGATGAGGATGAGCGCGCTCAGCTTGAGGTGGCCTTGTAGAGATCATTGATTGACCGAGGAGGCCCCACAGTTCATACATCAGCTGAGGCATCTAGCAGCTCTCAGATGCCGGCTGTGGTCATAGCAGCCCCACCATCAGCTCCAGTGCCAGCCTTGCTCTCTACACCGGAGCTTCCACCGGTAGCAGAGGTCGCACCCTCGACTGTGCCTAAGCCAGATACACATGAGGGTGATCACCCCAGCACACAGCCAGCTGCCGACTCCCAAAGCACTTAGTGTGCCTCAGGGAGTCTCTCCTCATACTTTGCACTTTTATGATCTGCATTGGGGACAATGCATCGTTCTAAGTTGGGGTGGGGGTACTTTTGGTTTTTTGATTTGATATTGCCATTTTTGTGCTTTTGTGTATCAAACTTGTACAACTTTAATCTATAAAGCAATGTATATACAATGTTTTGATCTGTCAATACTTGTTTATGATTAGTTAGCCAATCAATTCCTCTTGGTTTTTCTTTGTTTGATTCTTTTCCAAGAGTGTAATAGTAGAATCAGAACCTCGTGTGTAAATCAATGTGACCAGTTTAGTGAAATTGTTCAGTGCCAAGCATGCATACCTGTACATAGCACATATCCTCCTATAGTCATTTTTCTCGACTCGTCCCAATGATAGATAGATTGACGACTGTCTTAAGGGAACTTGTCTCTATGACCAATCTTGTGAATTTAAGGCTCACTTTGTGACTCTATAGCGACCCATAAAAGCTTGAAATTGAAAAGTAGTTGCTCGAAAGTGCTAAACAATGTGAATTAAGTAGTCCAAGTACGATGTGTGTAAGTGAGTTTTTTTCTACTTGTATATAATTCTTGTGTCCACTTCTGTCATCTAGAACTTGACTGGTTGGTCTTTCAAAACTAATGGTAGTATGTCTGGTTGGAGGAATGATCTTAGGCATTCGTTGTGTTAAATTGAAACATCTATCTAGCTTTTCAAACCTACCATTGTGTAAATAATATCACTAGCAACCCTCTTTGAGCCTTCAAACCTTTCTTTGGCCAACTCTGTACAAACCATTCCCTTTTTGCAAAATGATCCCCTCTTTTGAACTCGTCCCTCCTCGAACATTGATAATGAGGCTAAAAGCCGAAGTTGGGGGTGGTGTCAAAGTGAGATAGGCAAGGTTATATATTGAGTCTAAGGCCACATACCTCATAGTGCGTATTAAAGTATTCAAGCTCCAATAAAGTATAAATATATATATATATATATATATATATATATATATATATATATATATATATATATATATATATATATATATATATATATATATATATATACACACACACATTGTAGAGACTTGAATAAAATTTGGAGAGGTATGCCAGGTGGTTCTATAATTGGGGACTAGATGCCAATGAGGCTATGTGAGTTAAAGAAAATCAAAATACAACAGAATGAAACTTGTAAGTAGTGTTCAAGGAGGATGAAGTCATATATACCCAAATGCTTACCTAACCTTCCCTAAACCTACATTGCGAGCCTAAAAAGTCCTTATGGGACCTCCAACCGATCATTCTTGACGAAGTGGCGAATTAAAATAAGGGCAAGCCTATGGTATGACAGGTAGTGGCACTTGAAGTTCCTTCTAAGAGTGAGTGTTCTTTTTTTGACTTGTCCTTGTGAATATTGTAAATATGGTGAGTATAGGACATCATTTTTGGTGAGAGTGCTTGAACTGTAGAATTTACTTAAGTTGAGCCTTTATAGTCTAATGCAAATGCAGTCAGCTGAGGGTAATATTTAGTCACAATGTGAGGCTCAAAGCTTGCATGATTGGTCTGTCTCTACATGTTTGCTCTTAGTCAAGGAGGAGTGGAGCGATTGTTCCAATACATGCTTGAAGAACTAAACATTAGCACAAATCTTGTGTCATTATTGTGTTAAGTGTTAGAAATAAGTGTGGCGTAGGTGTGTTCTGCTTGCTTGAGGACAAGCAAGAGCTTAAGTTGGGGGTGTTGATGTGCTGGAGAGATTCGGCACATTTACATACTAATTGCTCTTATATTAGCTTGTTTCTTTGCAAAATGTAGTCCATACTTATATGATTTTGTGGTTTTATAGATAAAGAGGAAGAAAAGACCAAGGACACAAAAATGGACGCAAAAAGATAAGAAAGAGGGCAAGTTGTGCAAAAGAGCCAATCTGCGGACCAATATGTGGTCGCATACTGCATGTGCGGACCGTAAATAAGCAACCAAATCGCAGAACTAAATAGTGAATGGAGCTGAAATGCACGGCAAGAATGCGATGTCTTTTGCGATCGCACATTCAATATGCGCTCCGCACTTCTGCCGCATAATGAACACAAAGGAAACCTAAGAGGCAAGTGTGCGGTGCTTTCTGCGGTCGCACAAATAACATGCGGACCGCAGAATGGTAATGCGATCAACATATCAAAAGCTAGGGTTCCTATCCGCGATGCCGCCTCTCAAGATTACGGACCGCAGACCTGTTATGCGACAGATCTGCGGTCGCATACGTGACCTGGAAGGGCAAACTTGTCCGCTTTTTGTCAGATCTTGGTCCCTCTATAAATAGCTTTTTAGAATTTTGTGTAAGGGCATCATATGCAGACTTTATACTACACTCCAAGACTTTATTACTTCATCTTTTTGGAAGCTTTTGGTTGAAGGATCTTTTACTTTGTAAGCATTTATGACATTTATTACACCTTGTATTTTATATTTTAGCATGTGTGGCTAAACCTAAATACTAAGGTTGTGAACCCTAAATGGGTGTTATGTAAATAGGTGTTTAACATTGAATATATGCATAATGGTTGGTTGATATTTCTTCACTTCTCATTCTTCATTTATTATTGGTGTTTGCAAACACTAATTAAAGCCATTAAAATCCTACCTTACTTGGGAAAGTGGGTTAGATTTTGGATGAAGTAAAGAACAAAAACTCGAGGCCTTACACCTCGTTTAATAGAATCACTTAGGGATAAGTGGGTTTTATTTGGCATTTATTGATTGTTATACATTGTGACTCTTAGAATTTTGGGAAAAAGCAAGAGAGGAAATACTACTCACGTATTGGGAAATATTGGGTAGTTGCATAGAAATCAATTGCATAAAAATAATCAACCATTAGAAATATATCATATTAACACCGATGGCATTACACTATATTTATGGGGACACAACCTTTGTTTAATCAATTCTATAGATTATTACATTAAGCATTTTCACTAGTTAAATATTCTAAATCAACCTTCATTCATACTATCACTCTTACACCATTTCTATGTCACTTCTAACTGAATAGATTCAAGATTCGAGTCAGGTAACACACTAATTCAAGTGATCATTTCACACCTATTCCATGTGGGATTCGACCCCAACCTAGTTGGGTTACTATATTTGACACGGACCGCCTTACACTAATTGTAAAAGTGTAATTTGAGCGTATCAGGTATGTTATGTAATTATGGGATTCTATGTATCCAAATTTGGAAGGCAATGATAACAAATTCAGAATCACATAATGTTCTTCAAAATAAAGTATTATAGAATGTAGAAATTCTGTGAAACATCTGAGAGAGTATCAATGGCCTATGGGTCTTAGACCGCGTGGTCTTATGTATGAGTCTCATGTGGTAACTTGAGTTGAGGTATTGTGGTGCTATAGTAAAGAAGAATATCAAATTTATGATGAAACATGAATGGGATAAATGAAATAACTTGATAATAAACCGAATTGGTATGGTAAGGATATGATTAATTCTTGTATGTGTTTGAGGTAATGAGCCTTACAGGTATTGTGCAACAAAGCTTTTGCGTGTTGGCAGTTTGCTTAGCTTAGTTTGGGTAAAAGGGATTCAGTCTTGACAGTTTATCTTGTGCAATGGAATTGGGAGAAAGAGTTCTTGATGTGTTTTACCGTGATTTGAAGATAAGTATATTTCCCATGGGTATAGTCTATATGTTATGATATGGGAATTGAGATTTGCGTGTTCAAGGTTTGGGTTCACTTCATAATGGGAAATCATTAAATTCTTGAGCAGCACGAGCAACTGCAGATGAGTAAAAAAATCGATCTTTAGATGGTTGAGGTGATGTAAATTGATGATATGTCAGTAGTAATGTGACATTTTCCTATTGAATTGACTGTGATGATAGAACTGTTGATGGCATAGGGAAAATTCTGAATGTCTTTCGTGGTATGAATGGATGCTTGATCTGTGTTATGTATTCGTACGTCGGAGTGTAGGATCAGGTATAGTGATTCATGTGTTATAGATGTGTTGGAGACTAGAAGTTCTCGTTATCTGCCTATGCGGTGGTTGTAGATCGTGTGTATCGGCACCGTTTAGCTGCTATTGGAAATTGGAATTCCAAGTAGATCGTTCTTCGTTTGATATGTTATGTTTGGGATATGATATTAGATTTGCAGACTGGTTGATCCAACGTCAGGATGTCTAGACTAATGTGACATAGACTATGTCGAAAAATGCCACAGGTTGCATGGTAAGGTGCATCGAATTATGTTCTAGCAGAGTAGTTGTAATCCAAAGACCGGTGGATGGCTGGCAAGTATTGCTTTATTAGTTGGTCCTTCGTGGCTGATGTCAGTGTAGAGGTTTCTACCATTGATTTAGTTTTGGTATCGAGGGACTTTTCGGATGCCTTTCGTGTAGCCGAGCATAAGACTATATGTCTTTATTGTAATGAGTAGTTTGACTGTGCATTTCCTTTTGTGAGATTTATGTGTGGATCAGGTGGCACACCGCCACAGATTATTCAGATCGGGTGGCACGCCTCCACGGGTATGATATCTGGAACGGGTGGAACGCTTCCACGGGTATGTTATTTGGAGCGGGTTGCACGCCATAATAGTGTGATGTGGAGAATAGTTTTCTATAGGTTATGTTGTATGCCTTACATCCTGGTTTCTGAGGAAAAGTCTGTATTGAGTATTGCTCGGCAAATATGTCATCAGCTGTGTCCTTTCAGGATCTGAATAGTGTATATTAATTGTTTCACCATGGGTGTGATGGATTGTTTGATTTCAGACCTCGATCTGGTGTGGATGTCCATTTGAGCTTGGTGATTTGAGGTGCTCCATGGGTAATAGTGTGGGATAGAATCATCAGCTATGGCAAGGCCACGTGATGTTATAACCTTTTGAGGAGGATTCAGGTACTCTATTTTTATGATGTGAGACTAGATCTCAGCTTTGTGTTGTGGTGGTACTGAGAAATTTGAATTACAGCTCTTTTGTTTGAGTCAGTTGTCATGATTCGAGTGTGTTCAGATCGTTTCTTATTGGTGCATGTGTTGTGCACATTGTGGCTTAGGCCGGTGTTGGAGTGTCATATCACCCGAGTGGTGTGTTGGACCCGATGTAATTGTTGGAGTCATTAATGAGTACAAGCATATTTGATTTCAACTTGTTAGAAAGGTAATATTGAGGTTTGGCTCCAAAATCTATTATAGTATCAGTCAAAAGGTAAATGGATTCATGAATGGCTGACCGGAGAGATGGGTTCGTAATATCGCATGTTTCCGTTGCCGTGGGAAGTATATGAAGGTGTTGAAATAAGACTTTAGCTAATGTAAAAGGTTATTCTGTTAGTATTTGGTTATTGTGGCCAATTTCTGTGAATAGAGGCCATCGTCTAGAATGTTCTGGTTGTATAGTATATCATATGATCTTATCTGGAGTGGCAAGTATGGGTTATTACAGTTGGTTCGGGTTTATTTTGAGTATAGATATGGGTTCGAATCTGGTGTGTGATTTCAGGAAGTGCAATGTGGTTTATGGGTTGGATGGATTGTGAAACTCCAGCTATATTGTGTTATCGATCTTATGTAAGATAGGGTGACGTGGGATCACCCAGAGTATAAGCTTGGTAAGGTCATTTAGCTATTAGGTTGCTTCTAGTACAACTCTGAGTCCGCTCGAGGATGAGCATTTGTTTATGTTGGGGAGAATGTGACGATTCGACCCGTCGTCATGTGAGTTGCCACCCTGTTTCCCCCTTATTGTGTTGCTTCATGTTTTTATATCAGTGTTAGAGTTGATCGGGTGTAATTGAATTTGTTTTGGTTAAAAATAAGGCACATAGTCTCTTAGAACGAAGCTTGTTTTGCAAAAGTCAACCAGAAGTTGACTATTGAGTTAGAGGGCTCGAATGTGAATTCATGTGGTTCTGATAGCTTCGGGGGATGATTTGTGACTTGGGAGAGCGATCAGAATCGAATTTGGAGTCCGGTGTAGAAATAGGCTTGAATAGGCGAAGTTGGAATTTTGGCGAATTACGGTCGATAGGTGAAATTTTGATTCGGGAGTCAGAATGGAATTCCGATAATTGTAGTAGCTTTGTTAGGTAATTTTGGATATGTCTGCAAATTTTCAGGTCATTCAGACATCATTTGGTCGGGTTTTTGATTGGATATTGGTTTCAGAAGTTATTGTTGAAACTTAGGCTTGAATCCACCTTGATTTGATGATTTTTGTGTTTAAGGATGTGTTTTTGTGATTGGAGCAAGTTCATATTTCGGGGTATGTTGGTGTCTGTGATTGAGCTCCCGGGGGCCTCAGGTGAATTAGGGTGGTCAAACGGACCCATTTTGGTTTGTATTGAGATCAGATTTGCTGTTATAAAAGTTGCAGGCTTTCAATCATCGCGTTCGCGTGTTGATGGACGTGAACGCGTAGAATAGTTTGAGGGTCCCAAAATTTTGTGCATCGCGTTCGTAGCAGGAGCTTCCTGACCGCGAAGGGTAAGCAGATCAAGCATCGCAATCGCGTGAGAAGGGAACACGTTCGCGTAATAGGAAGTGCCAGTGCATCGCGTTTGTGAGCACGTGATTTTCGCACAAGCAAATAAATTCCAAAATTAAAATAAATAGGATTTCTTGAGTGCAATTACATGATTTGTTTGATATTGGATACACTTTGTGTGTTAGAATAATAAAAATTCTAGAAAATCAAAAACAATATATATAATAGGAGTAGTACTTTACATTCTTTATTAATTAGTTTTTTTTAAAAAAAGGAAAGAAAGTCAAAACATATATATAATATAGCTTTAATAGCGGAAAAAATAAAAAATATATAGTAGAAAATTGCCAAAAAATACCAAAAATTAGTAAAGATAGGAAATTAATTAACTTAGATAATACAAAAAGGAAAACATGAAAATACAAAAAGGAATTACCTCAAAATAATTAAAATACCAGAAAAATACAAAAATACACATAGGTGTAATAAAACTGGGCCAAATGCAGTCCAAATAGTTGGCCCAGTGTTTGAGCCCAAAAGATCCGGTCCATGGACTCTGAATTAATAGAATCTCAGTCGTTCATTGCATCACATCCAACGGTTGAGAATATTAGCGGATTTTTATTGGTTAATTAATATACGAGAATTGATCTCAACCGTCCAATCCATTTGATCTGACGGAAGAGATCATTACTCTCATTATCAATGAGACGACATCGTTTATGTAACGCTTGGTCTTGAACGTTGATCATCAGAGATCCAACGGCCAAGATCACCTTGTTGGCCACGAGTATAAAAAGGTTTGGTCTCATTGAGACCGGTCATTTTGCAACACTCCAAACCCTAGCCGCTCAAGTTCCTCTCTTCTTCTTCACCTTCTTCTTCTCACCCTCGCTGGCCATGGAGGCCACCGCGTTCCATGGTGGTCTTCGGCCATTCTTACCCCCCCCCACCCTTCTCATCTTCTTCTTCTCCGTCACAAGCTTCACCCCAAAAACCCTGAAACCCCTTGAAACCTCCCCTGTTCTTGAAACTCCGGTCATCAGAGTTCATCTCCGGTGACCCAAACATCGAGAACCTACCCCAAATCAACACCACAGAATCCCTAAGGCCTGATCTATCACCCCATACCCTTGGCTTCCCTTGAATCATCTCCCATCTCTTCGAATATCCAAAAGAAAGTCGCCGAAACCCTAACTCCGGCGACTCAAACCAAACCTCCTCCCAAGATCTAATCTTTTCCCTCCTCTGAACACCCTCCTCTAAACCAAAACCTCAAAAGACTTCGTCTTGAAGTCTAACAAGAAAACCAGAAAAGAAATCAAGAAATAAAGAAATAAAGAAAAAGAGAAATAGAAGTCTTAAAAAAGAGAGTGAAAAAGATAGGGGAAATGGGAAGCTCAGAGGACCGGCCTGCTAAGCTAAGTACCCCCCCCCCTTTGTTTTGTTTGCTCTCTTCTATTTTTATGTTTTTTTTATTACGTTTCTGTTTTATTACGTCCTGATGTTTTGATTTGATCTTGATAGCCCTGTTCTTCTTCATCTTCTGTTTGTATTAGGGTTTCTCATCTTGTTGGTTTTCGATATCTCTTCTGTTTTTCTGCATGTTTAGTTTTAGTGCTAGTTTAGCTGTTTGACTCTCATTCTTCTTCATCTTTATATTAGGGTTTCTTTTGTTAGCTTTCAATATCTTTACTGTTCTTCTCTTCTGTTAACTGCATGATTTAGTTTTGGTTCTAAGTTTAGCCGTTTGATTCCCATTTTCCTTCATCTCCTATATCAGGGTTTCTTATGTTGGTTTATAGTATCTCTTCTGTTTTCTTATCTGCTAAATGGCATGCTTAAGATTGTGGTTTCATCTTCTGAAATCTGAGTTACTGATTCTGCTTCTCTTTTCTGTCACTTTTGCATGATAGATTTAAGGATTTTCTTCATTGTTTCTTCATGTCTTTCCTATTCTTCCTCATCTTATCTATCATATGTATGTATTAGATTAGGGTTAGTATTTGGAAAAGTTTTAGATTTAGTAGGTTCTGGTTGATATCATTCTGATGTTACCCTGTTCGAACCATTATGCTTGTGTCTGATATAGGCCATGTTTCATTTCTCTTGACTTCTTTGTGAGATCTAGTCTCTATGAGTCTATGTCCATGAACTTTAAGTGTTTTATGGGTCTTTCAGTGAATCATTCAACATAAAATGGTTGTAACTAAGCCTATTGATGTTTAATTGGCACTTTGCTACATGAAACTGAGTTATGTGAGTCTGATTGATTAAGATTCGACATTATCAAACTTCTTTTCTGAGTTTTAATTGATTGATGAACAAGTTTGGTTTCATTTGGTTATGTGTGCAATTGTATGATGAAATAGTTAAGTTTTCAATAGTGATATGTTAGTATGAGCAGTGTTAATACCCATCAATCTTAGGGGAATTGGTTAAGCTGCAACAGGACTAAGTCTCAAAAGTGGTTAGTTTTGAAATAGGTTAAAATTGAAAATACAAAAAAATAGGTTATAAATTATATAAGTGACCAAGAGTGGTCAATTTTGCAATTAACCTATCTGTTAGGTCTTTCACACACTGGCCCACCCTTAAATGGGCTAGTGGTGTAATAATTAGTCTAAGTTTGAAAGTTCAGACTTACCAAAGCTTAAGTTGAGCCCTGAATCACAGATGGCTAGGCTTGCAAAAGCCTTAGCCCAGCCTGTGTTTAGTAATGGGCTTCAATTGCAAAAGCCAAGTCTCAACTTGAGACTGGCTATGTTTTAAATAGTTTAAACATAACAATAAAGCAGGCTACTCCTGCAATTAGCTTAAAAATGAAATAAAAGTCTTTAATTAACAGAAAATGAAGCAAAAATGGTTCAAATTGAAATAGTTCATCAAGTTAAATTTGGCCAGTCCTTAAATACTAATGCAAGGACTGGACCTTAGTTAAATAAGTTGAAAACTGCTAAAAACCTGACCTAGGTAGGTCGGGTAATTCAGCTGTGTCCTTAAGGGCATAAAGGGAACATAAATTGGTAAAATCGTAGATTAAATAGAGCATATAGGGACATATGAGACATTTGTGCTCCTGATTGCTGCAATTTTGCGGAGATTTAGGGGTATAATGGTCTCACTCAAAAGAGAAATCAGTAAAAATCAATAACAAGTAGGGACACATTGCTAAAAGCTTAAGAATAGAATTAAAAAAGAACCTTCCAGCACATGCTGGAAGGGATCTTGTAACAAATTTGGGGTGTAAAGTGTTGATTTAGTGAGTTTTAAGGGGAGGGAAATGGAATTAACTCCTATTCTCTCCCTCCAAAAAATCTGCCAATCTATACCTATAAATACCCCCTAAAAAGGCTGATTAAGGGCTGGTTTTTCAATAGAAAATTCAGAGTATAATACCATAGCAATAGCAAATAACCTTTCTGCATATTTCGAGTGATAATCACTGTGCAATTGGTCTGTTTGTGGGGTTTTTCTGCTCGTTTGTTGCTGGGTTTATTGTCCGATATTTGCTGTGGTTTGCTGCTCGTTTGAGATTCAATCCTACACTGTGGCTTGTGCCTTGTTGAGTGTGTTGCTATTACGTGCTCGTAACCCCTTAGAACTCATCGACTTCTTTTACTGAACTAGGTACATACCCTGTTCGACTGAAGATGTAATGCTGAAGTACTTAATGAAATGAAGTTCAAGTGTTAAAATCATTTGTTATTCTGTATTTTTAATTTATTCTTTTGATTAATAGCTTAATGTAGCTTAGATCAGTAATTTTTTTATAAATGTAGTATGGCATGTATAAGTACGAAAACCAAACTAAAACAATGCAATAGATAGAATGATAGTAGTATTGTAGTCGTAGTTAGTGTATAACCTAGTTAAGGTAGATAAAACTCTTAAAAGAAGTAATTAACTATAGTATAGGTCGTTAATAACTCTCACAGCAGTAACATAAAAACATTCATATAGTTAATTAGATTTGCGAATCAGTATATAGCTACAAACAAGCTCAAAGGAGATAAACAGTTAGAAGAAACATCAATGCATTTGCAACTGGGTATGTGATAATGAATAAGTGCAAATCGTAGAAATATCCAGTAATATAATCTTGTGTATATATCATTAATCACTTAGCCCAAGATAATCTGGTTATCATTAGTAAGTAATTGGACTGTTTAAATCATGCTTCACATAGTTAAACCATTTGCTCTTAATTTCCTAGTTAAATAACTTCAATGTTAGTGTAAGTCAGTTCTTAAAAAATAGAAGTATAAAAGGTAGTCGGTTTTCATATGCATCAAGTTGTTATAGCTTAAGGTTAACATGAATCATCTTGTACAGTGATTTTCCTCTTCTGATAAATAAATAAAAGTAATTCGATTTCGTTCTTAATTCAAATTGTGTGCTTTTACTATGAATTCTGCATTTTTCCTTTTTTTATTGTTACCTCAATCTGGTCTGGGCCTGATATACAACGAGGGCCTGGACTGTGTTCGTGAGTTCGCTGGGCCATTGGTTGAAAGCCCAAGTCAAATCTGGGTCATTAAGGCTCGGACGTATATGAAGTCATACTGAGTATTGTTCTAGAACCCAGGCTCAATAACAGTAGAAATAACAAGGGCCTGGACTCATTTTCTCGGTAATTGAAATATAGCTAAGGAAAACAAACAAAAAAATAGAATAACATAGTATGTACATATTAAGATTGAGACTTTAAAATTAAATCAGGATGAGCCTCACATGACACCAAATAGTGGGGCCCCCTTTAGTAACAACGTAAAAGATGTAAATAGATTCGGGAAAGCTAATAGTGAATTCCATAGTTTCTCCCAAAAGATTCAAAAGTCGCTCGACATTATTAGGCACGTTTAATACACTTTCCTTAAATACGAGTGTGCACTTGGTGCGACTCAAATCCTAAATCCCGGCGAAGCCGAAATGTACTAAAGGTCACAGGCGTACTGGTTACGGTGTGACTCGGAGTACGTTTTCGCGACGTCGTAATTCCTAAAAAAATGTTAAAAATGAAAACACATACATATTGTTTAAAATTTATAACAAGTCAAATAAGTTTGAGAACGATGGTTGAGCGACCGTGCTAAAACCACGGAATCCGGGAATGCCTAACACCTTCTCCCGGGTTAACAGAGTTCCTTATCCAGGTCTTTGTTTCGCGGACTGTAATAACAGAGTCAACTTCCTTGAATTCGGGATAAACCGGTGACTTGGGACACCATTATCTTCCCAAGTGGCGGCTCTGAAAATTAAGTAAAAATCCCGAATCGATTGTCCTTTATGTGGAAAAACTCCTTCCTTTTTGTTGTTATATCCTTCTCGGGTATTTGAACACTGAGGTATACCCTACATATCTTTCCAAACGGATCGGTAAAAAAGCCTTCTTGGGGTAGTAAAAAGGGAGGTGTGACAGCTCTGGTGACTCTGCTGGGGATACCAACCCAGAACTTCGGTTTCAGGGTTTAAGAACTTGAGCTTCTTAGAATCGCCGTCCTCGATATTATTTCACTTTGTTATATGTTTTAAACAACATGCTATGCGTTTTACCGCTTTGATATTATGTGGATTGCATATAAATTGCGCCGAGAAACCTTCTTTTCTTCACCCCAGGGATGTGCTTACTGGTTGAGACTCCCCTTTCTGTTAAGTCACACCCGAACTAAGAAATAGAGGCCGGATAAGTTACAAAGCCGATTGACTCCGCGAGTCACCGGTACGTAGCCCCCTCCTCGATTTGAGGTGTCCGCTCGGGTACACGGTCTAGCACTCTATGAAACTATAAGATGTTGAACATAGGTCTAGGACAATTATTTGCATCATATCTGACTTAGGGGACTCAACACAGGGGTTGGGTCCGTCTAGGACAGGTGACCCGGTAATTAAAAGACCGAGCATATTATGTGTTGCATTTTTATTGTCCTTGATCGTTATGCGGACCGGCAAAATTCCCGAGGATAGAAAAGAGTGTTCAATAACAAAAGGGAAATAAGAATTAGTGAGAAAGTGCAGTCGGAAAATGTGAAAATTTGAAAAAAATGGCTTTGTTATTGAAATAATTGGTCAACTAATCTGACCGAACTATGCAGGTTTGATTCTCGCCATTAGGCGCGATACGTAGGCAACCCTTGAACGAGTCCAACCACCTTTTTAGAAAAAGACCAAAAAATATTTTCGTTTCAAATAATCAGAGTGATCGCTATTTTTGGAAACGGCTGAATGATCCGAAAGGACGCCGGAAGGCTGTTTTGGAAAAAATGGCCACTTCGAGAGTCATGTCTCTTTCTTTTTCAAAAAATGAAAATTTGCATTGAAAAATATTTTTCTCTTTTCTAAATAAAATCGCCCAAATAAATGTGCAGGATGAGCACAATACAGAATGAACCTTTCGCTTTAATGAATAAAATCTCTTTGGAGCTAAGACTATGGTGGAACGACATGGGAATAGAAGGTCAAAATTGGGTCAAAGTCTACTTAAAGGATCTCACGGGCTTATTGGACATAATTCCCCGAGGCGACATAATCAGAGCACTGGTCACATATTGGGATCCTGCACACAATGTACTACATCTTCCGGACTTTGAACTCACTCCCACTCTGGAGGAAATTGCTTTCTACATAGGGAAGAACGAGGTCCCCTTAAAAGAAAAATACCCGGTGGCCCCAAGATCAGTAACGGTGCACCGCTTCTTGGACTCTTTGAAAATTGCTAGAAACGTCCACAACGAGGATTTAGCCAACAGATTTTGTTCCCTAAACTTCATTAATAGCTGATATGGACATGTCGGAGGTTTCAATGACTCCACGATTAAGCTTTGTAGCAAGTCCAACCGAGCAAAATGGGAGGAGCATCGACGGTTTGCTTTCTTAGTGGCGTTTCTCGGGATTATCACATTTCCGAGAAATGACGGGCACATTGATATAAAGGTTGCCGGGGTAGCAAGCACTTTGGTTGTACAAGATAATTGTACTTTGGCTCCAATGATTTTAGCCGACATCTACCGTGCCTTGACTATATGTAAAGCAGGGTCCAACTACTTTGAGGGATGTAACTTGATTTTGCAAATCTGGTTGATAGAACATCTATGCCATCATCCTTCATTCTCAAACTATGAGCTGACTGAAAGAACATGCCTCGAAGAATTTTACACGAGAACAAAAGAAGTTAAGTTGCCGGAGGGAGTAAAGGATTGGATTTCACATCTACGATCATTGACCGGCGGCCAGATCGATTAGGCATATGATTGGTTGCCCCTCGACGAGGTGATTTATATGCCGACAGAAGGGTCACACTTTTTGATCATGGGTTTAAAAAGTATCCAGCCTTATGCCCCGTATAGGGCCCTGCGACAACTTGGTAGATGTCAAGTTATACCAAAGGATGGGGACCTCAGTTCGCAAGTGATAGAGATTAGTCCGGATGGGCAATTCCCAGAAGCAAAGGTCTGACAGATTTGGAATGAGTGTCAGAATTTGAAAGTGGAAACTTGTGTGCAGAACAGAGCCCGGGAAGAAGTCTCGTCAGGGTATTCCGCATGGTATCGACGGGGTATTGACCATGACAGGCCATCGAAAAGACCTCACTTGCAAGATTTGGCGGAGCAGTCTAAGAAAAATAGGAATTGGGCGTCCAAAGAAAGTGAATACAAGGCCAAGATCCGTTTGCTGGAAATACAGTTGAGAGATCTCCAGTTTGAGAGCGGTTTGCAGGGAGCATCTGATGAAGGAGAGAAGAAGCAGCTGAAAAAAGAAAATGAAATTCTGAAGGCTCAGGTTGCTAAAATAAAAATTGCATCCGAGACCCCTGTTCGCTTAGCCCGAGACGAGAAATTGATTGAAAATCTTCGGCACAAAGTGAATGACTACAGCTTTGACTTAGACAAAGCAAAGAAGTAGTTAGTTAGGGCTCGGAAGCAACTGGCCAAAGATGCCGAGGAAAGAGCCAAGTTGGTTCAGCAGCTACAAGATAAACATGAGTTTGAGGTAGCTCGACTAAGAAAGAAAATTGTCACAGCCACTGTCAAAAGTAACGAGATCATCAAAGACATCGAAGAAGAAGGAGAACATTGTTACACGACTATGGCTCGGCTAGAGTTTGAGCTACAACAAATGCAAAAGGAGAACCAACACACCTTAGATGCTCGCGCCGAATAGATCAGCCGATTGCTTCAAGAGAAAGGGGTTATTCGAGAAAGCATTGTTCATATTGCTCAGTATATCACCCGAAAGAGCCAGCTGTGTGAAGACATGTCCCGGGCAACATTTGGGTCAACAGTGAAATTCTTTGTGTAGCAAGTCATGTCCGACCTAGATAGGCTCCAAAGTGGATTAGCATATAGGCCTGCGACGAGACCGAACAATGTCTCGAGGGCTCTAGGAGCATTAATGTATTCATAGGTCATGCATTCTGTATTCATATTTCTTTGCATTAGTAGCACAACACCATCTTGTAAACCGATGTTTTTGAAATATCAATGAGAAATCAAGAGTTGTTGCTAATCCTTTTGCTTTATATCAATTCTTGTATGATAGGCAAATAAATAGGAACGCAAATCAATAAAAAAAATAAGAAAGGAAGAAAAAAAGAGAAAGAAAAGAAAAAAAGAGAAAGAAAAAAGAAGAAAAAAAGAAGGAAAAAGAAAAAAAAAGAGAATGATGAGATTGGTTCAAAATGAAACAAAGGCCGGGATGATGCATGACGATCGAAGGCAAAATTGTGATTATTCCAAATCGTTGCATCTTATCTTTTCATGTGCTAACTACTAACGGGTATTATTGTTTATGAGAACTAGATTTTAGCTGGCAATTGGCATTCTGGCTACTCATCCCTACAACACAAGATCTAAGACAATGACAAAAGCCGTATCTCAAGAAATTGAACCAACCGTCATGGACCCTGTTCAAGAAGAGGAAGTTGTGGACGTGGCAGGAATGAAAGAAGAACTGTACAAGCTTAAGCAGCAGATGGCTGAGATGTACCAGGCTTGGTCTAGGGGTCAACCCTTACCTACTTATCCCGCTAACCCAGCATACGTCCCTCCAGCCAATCCCAACCCTGAGCCACCCACTATGTACTCATCCTCTACATATCCAGACTATCACCACTATTATGCCTCCACCTCTCAGGTACCACCACCACTATCAAAATAGATGCCACCCCAGCCACCACAGGTCGCCCCGGTATATGTAGCACCTCCACCTGCCGCCCTGCATAAGTCATCCAGTGAGATGTTGTTCCATGTACAAGATGCCCACTACTACCCGCCTGAACTAACTTTTCGGCAGCATGAATATCATACCCCCGTTAATGTAGGCACCCGAAGAAAAACCTACCAGGAACTTAGAACAGGAGGAGATGGCCAGAAAGATGAGGAGTTTGGAGCAGTCCTTCCGTAACATACAAGGGCTAGGGGGACAAGTAAGTGTAGTGTACAAAGACCTATGTCTGTTCCCAGAAGTACAACTTCCGGTCGAATTCAAGTTGCCTAAGTTTGACATGTACAGTGGACACGGATATCCGGTAGCCCATCTTAGAGGGTACTACAGCAAGATGCATGGCGCAGGGGGAAGAGATGAGCTTCTGATGGCGTACTTTAGCCAAAGTTTGAGTGGTTCTGCATTGGAATGGTACACGCATCAAGATCATACCAGGTGGTTCATCTGGGATGATCTCGCACAATCATTTGCCAACCATTTCCAGTACAACTTGGAAATAATACCGGATAGGTTGGCACTTACTAAAATGGAAAAGAAGCCTGGTGAAAGCTTTCGAGAGTATGGTTTTAGTTGGAGAGAACAGGCGGCGAGGGTGGATCCGCCGATGAAAGAAAGTGAAATGGTAGATTGTTTTTTGCAGTCCTTGGAGCCTACCTATTATGGACATCTGGTGTCAGCCATTGGCAATAATTTTAATGAAGTCGTAAAAATGGGGAGTTTTATGGAAGAAGGATTGAAAACTAACAAGATTATGAGCTTTTCTGCGATAAAGGCCACAAATCAGGCCATACAGACAGGGAATGGAGGAGCCATTGGGAAGAAGAAGAAAGAAGAGGTGTCGGTTGTGGAGAGTAAACCCTGGAATCGTAACCAATACCATCACCCACCTCGACCATACCAGCCGTACCCACCAACACCCTACAACCCACCTCCACCATACTATCCACCAACTACCCCACACTACCATAATCCACAAGCCCAAACTTATCCACCACCACCTTAGGTATGGCGAGCCCAGGTCCCGCAAAATGTTTAACACACACAAAACACCTACCCCTCTTCTAGAACTTACAAAAACCCGAACAGAGCCAACTTCAGGCCCGATCCGGAGATGAGGAACAGAAACCAGACGAAGAAAACATTCACCCCATTGTGGGAATCCTACACTAGCCTCTATCACCGACTGAAGGAATTGGGAATGTTGAGCCCAATCGAATCAAAGCTTCCAAACCCACCTCCCAGGAATATTGATTAGTCGGTCTGGTGCGAGTATTGCTCGGGGGCACCGAGACACGACATTGAAAAATGTTGGCATTTGAAGACTGCTATTCAAGAACTCATTGATAGTCGAATGATTGACGTACAAGCTCCAGAGACTCCGAACATTACTCAGAATCCACTACCGACTCATCATGAGACACACATGATAGAGTTGGTACAAGAGGAGAGAAGCAGGAAGCCATCCCAATCGGTCATGTGATAAAAGCCAGCAGCAAACCAGAAAAGGAAATTGAGAAAGGGGAAGTAGTAGTTGAAGTACCAGTGAAAAGGTAACCAGCGGTGGAGACTTTGAAAGTTGTGGTGCCAGGGGTGAAGCCATTGTTGACAGTGAAAGGTGCATGCATGGAACCAGTAATTATAAAGCCAGTAGTGCAGATCCCGGTAGTAGATACTAAAGCTGCACCTTGGAACTAGAACAAGGTGGCAGTAGTGTGCAAAGGAAAAGAAGTGACTGGAGAGATCAATGAGACACACGGTCTAACTCGTTCCGGGTGGTGTTTTGCCCAGAAAGAGTTAAGAAAAATGAAGGTGGTGAAGGAGAGTCATATGAAGAAGCCGGTCTCTGAAGAAGAAGCAGAAGAATTCCTGAAGAAGATAAAATCTCAAGACTACTCGATAGTAGAACAACTGAGAAAGACGCCTGCACAAATCTCTTTGCTCTCATTGTTGATTCACTCGGAGGAACATAGAAAAGCATTGTTGAAGATATTGAATGAGGCGCATGTCCCTAAAAAGATCTCGGTCTGTCATCTTGAGAAGATTACCAACAAGATTTTTGAGTCCAATAAGGTTACGTTCTCGGACAATGAATTACCCATTGAGGGAACTAAACATAACAAGGCACTCTATCTTACTGTGAAAAGCGAGGAATCAGAGGTCACTCGGGTGTTGATAGACAATGGTTCGAGTGCAAACATTTGTCCACTTTCGACTCTTGGAAAGCTGAATATCAATCCCGACAAAATCCGGCGGAATAGTGTGAATGTGCCAGGGTTTGACGGAGGAAGCAAAAATACTCTGGGGGATATCATTTTGGAGGTCACCATTGGGCCAGTAGACTTTATAATGGAGTTTCAGGTGTTAGACATCACTGTGTCCTACAATCTATTGCTGGGTCGACCATGGATCCATGCAGCTAAAGCCGTGCCATCATCCTTGCACCAAATGGTTAAGTTCGAATGGGAGCAACAAGAAATCATAGTGCACGGAGAAGGAGACACCTGTAATACCATAATGCCCTTCGAGGATGTGGATGGAGACAAGGGTCCCTGGGTGTACCAGGTGACAGATACCATAGCAGTGAACAAAATTACTGAAGGAGAGAAATCGCCAATCCCTACGGTGGCACCTGCCGCTGTGATGGTAGCCAGAGAGATGATTAAAAATGGATTTATACCAGGGAAAGGGTTAGGAATAGCCTTGCAAGGAATAACTCAACCAGTCTATCTACCAGTAAACAATGACACCTTCGGCTTGTGATTAAAACCCACCCACGCCGACATCCAGAAAGCCAAAAGAACCAAAGAGAAAAATTGGACCCTTCCTAAACCTGTCCCAAAACTGTCTGACACCTTTGCCAAGCCTGGTACAAAACAACATCTGACATCTGATGCGTCTAGGTATGATGAGACTAGACCTGATAAGGAGCTCCTGATGAGGTTTGAAATGTTATTTGGGGACGTGAACATGGTAGAGGTGGGCGAGGGTACCAGCAAGATAGACGTTCAGCTCGTGGGGTCTGGTGTTATGCTCAACAACTGGGAAGCCATTCCTTTCCCAACCAGGAAGGAGTCTTGGTAGTTAGCTTTTGAAATACATCATCATTTCCCAAAAAGCAATTTTACTTTTGTAGTCCCCACCCCTATTGAAATCAAAATGTACCCAAACTTTGTTCTTCTTTTGAAATATCAATGAAATGCAGTTTCTTTTTCTTCATCTTTGCCTTATTTTATTTTTATTTTTCCTTTTGTACAATTCCATATGTGCTGATTCTGATGATATGTCATGCATGAAGGATTCCCGGCCCAATTTTGACAATCGAATTATTATACAAGAAATTGAGAATGATAGTGAGATAGAATATGAGGATGAGGAAATACTGGAGGAAATAAGTAAAGACTTGAATCAATATGAGGAAAAACCCAAAACGAATTTGAGTGAGACAGAATCTATCAATTTGGGAAATGGGGATAACGTCCGGGAGACAAAGATCAGTGTACATTTAGAAGCCTCCCTCAGGGAAGAGTTAATAAAGTTGCTGCACTAATTCAAGGACATCTTTGCTTGGTCCTATGATGACATGCCCGGACTTAGCACTAATTTGGTGGTACATAAGTTGCCTATTTATCCCGAATGTCGGCCAGTGAAGTAAAAGTTGAGAAAGTTCAAAACGGACATCAGCGTGAAGATAAAAAAAAAGAGGTGAATAAGCAGTTAGAGGCAAAGGTCATACGAGTCACTAAATACCCCACATGGTTAGCAAATGTTGTGTCGGTCCCAAAGAAAGATAGAAAAACCAGGGTGTGTGTGGATTACAGAGACCTCAACAAAGCCAGTCCAAAGGATGACTTCACATTGCCAAACATCCACATATTAATCAACAATTGCGCCAAGCATGAGATTTGTTCTTTTGTAGATTGCTATGCGGGTTATCACCAGATCCTAATGGACGAAGAAGATGTGGAGAAAACTGCTTCATTACACCATGGGGAACATATTGCTATAGAGTGATGCCGTTTGGGTTAAAGAATGCCGGAGCTACTTACATGAGGGCAATGACCACAATGTTTCATGACATGATGCATCGAGAAATCGAAGTGTATGTGGACGACGTCATCATAAAGTCCAAAAAGCAATATGATCATGTGAGGGATTTGAGGAAGTTTTTCCAAAGACTCCGGAGGTACAATCTTAAACTCAATCCTGTAAAATGCACTTTTGGAGTACCTTCAGGGAAGCTATTAGGATTTATAGTTAGTCGGCGAGGCATTGAACTAGATCCGTCAAAGATCAAAGCCATCCAAAGTTTACCTCCGCCGAAGAACAAGAAGGAAGTAATGAGCTTATTAGGAAGGTTGAATTATATTAGCCGGTTCATCGCTCAGTTGACATCAACATGTGAGCCGATCTTCAAGTTGTTAAAGAAAGATGCAGCAGTGAAATGGACCGATGAATGTTAGGAAGCTTTCGACAAAATCAAGAAATATTTGGCAAATCCTCCAGTGCTAGTTCCTCCGGAGATGGGAAGACCTTTGATCTTATATCTGACAATGCTTGACAATTTTTTTGGTTGTGTGCCGGGACAACACGATGAGACAGGTAAGAAAGAGCAGGCTATATATTACCTTAGTAAGAAATTCACATCTTACGAGGTAAAATATACTCAGTTAGAGAGAACATGTTGCGCATTAACCTCGGTGGCTCAGAAGCTGAAGCACTATCTGTCAGCATACATCACGTACTTGATATCACGGTTGGATCCTCTGAAGTATATATTCTAGAAGCCCATGCCTACAGGAAGACTTGCTAAATGGCAGATTCTTCTCACAGAATTTGACATCATTTATGTAACTCGTACGGCGATGAAGGTGCAGGCAGTTGCAGATCACTTGGCAGAGAATCCAGTGGATAATGAGTATGAGCCACTAAAGACATATTTTCCAAATGAGGGGGCAATGAATATCGAAGAAGTAGAACAGAGTGAAAACCCAGGATGGAAGATGTATTTCGACGGAGCCGTCAACAGTAAGGGAGTTGGTATCGGAGCAGTGCTTATTTCAGAAACGGGTCAACATTATCCCGTTACTACTCAGCTTCGATTTTTCTGTACCAACAATATGGCCGAATATGAGGCGTGTATATTGGGATTGAGGATGGCAATAGACATGGGTGTTCAAGAGATTTTCGTCATGGGTAACTTGGATCTTTTGATACATCAAATTCAGGGAGAATGGGAAACAATGGATTTGAAATTGATACCTTATTGACATTGTTTGCGTGAGTTGTCCCAAAGATTCCAGTCCATGGAGTTCAAACATATCCCAAGAATGCACAACGAAGTTGCAGATGCTCTGGCCACACTATCCTCTATGTTACATCATCCGAACAAAGCCTATATAGATCCACTTCAGATCCAGGTGCGTGATCAGAACGCTTACTGTTTTGCTATGGAAAGAGAGTTGGATGGAGAACCATGGTATCACGACATCAAGGAATACTTGAAGGCAGGTAAATACCCGGAGCAAGCCACCGAAGATCAAAAAAGAGCTGTAAGACGTTTGGCGAATTGTTTTTTCCTCAGTGGAGGAATCATATATAAAAGAACACCAGACCTGGGATTGTTGAGATGTGTGGATACACAACAAGGTGATAACATTATGAACGAGGTGCACGCTGGAGCGTGTGGACCCCATATGAGCGGGTATATCTTAGCAAAGAAGATTCTGAGTGCCGGGTTCTATTGGCTCACCATGGATCGGGATTGTATCAGATATGTGAGGAAATGCCACCAATGCCAAGTACGTGGAGATCTAATCCACTCCCCGCCTTATGAATTGCATACGATGTCTGCACCATGGCCGTTTGTTGCTTGGGGCATGGATGTTATCGGACCAATAGAGCTTGCAGCTTCCAATGGGCATAGATTCATTTTGGTCGCGATTGACTACTTCACTAAATGGGTTGAGGCAAAGACATTCAAGGCGGGGACGAAGAAAGCTACGGTGGATTTTGTGCATGAAAATATTATATGCCGGTTTGGAATTCCCAAGGTGATCATCACAGATAACGGGGCCAATTTGAACAGTCACCTCATGGCGGAAGCTTGCCAGAGATTTAAGATCACACATCGTAACTCTACACCATACAGGCCAAAGGCAAATGGGGCAGTGGAAGCTACAAACAAGAACATAAAGAAGATCCTTAGGAAAATGGTGGAGGAGTCCAGACAATGGCACGAGAAATTACCTTTCACTCTTATGGGTTATCGCACAATAGTGCGCACTTCTATCGGTGCCACACCCTATTCATTGGTGTATGGGACAGAGGCTGTTATACCCGCAAAAATAGAGATACCGTCATTGCGAATCATAGTTGAAGCTGGAATAGATGACGAAGAATGGGTAAAAGCCCGGCTGGAACAATTAAGTCTGATTGATGAGAAAAGGTTGGCAGCGGTTTTCCACGGGCAATTGTATCAACAAAGAATGGCCAGAGAATATAATAAAAAGGTGCCTCGAAAGTTTGAATTTGGACAACTTGTATTAAGACGTATCTTACCGCATTGAGCCGAAGCAAAGGGCAAATTCGCACCAAACTAGTAGGGACCATTTATGGTATCACGAGTGTTGTCTAATGGAGCATTATAATTGACAGACATTGAAGGGAACTGCGTAGAGACTGCTATCAATTCAGACGCGGTCAAAAGATACTATGTATGATTCCTTTTTCAATTGTATGATTGTATTTTGTTGTGATTTTGGAATTTAAATGATGAAGGCATTTTATTCTCTATCCAAACACTTTATCCATTGACATCCCCTTTGAGCCATGTTTGATATATTCTTTCATACCCCTCTCTCGGAATTGTTTATGACACAATACAGAAAAACGAAAAGAAAAATGAGTGAAAAAAAAGAAGAAAAAAAGAAAAAAAGAAAAGAAAAAGATAAAGAAATCGGGAAAAAGTCAAAAGAAATTCATAAATTGATGATGTAGAATGAACTACGTTTGACTTGATCCCGAAAGGGTACGTAGGCAGCCTCATTGAGGTTCAGTCACAATAAAGGAAAATCCAAAAATTCCCCCACATATTGAAACCGGGGCAGAAGTTATGTTTTATAATTCCGAGAGTTGTAAATATTTTAAAACCCTCGTAAATTTTGAACCTTTTTACCTTTCTTTCTTAACCCATCCAAACGTCACGTTATAGTCCAAAGAAAGACCTTCTGATCAATTTCAAGAGAATAACAAATGCAATGAAATAAGGGAAGAACGAAACATTGGACAACATCAGTGATACAGAAAAACAAAAACAAAAGGAAAAAATGGAAAATAAAAAAATGAGAGAGTGTCATCGGTGAAAACCTTAACCGGCACCGTGAGGCGATTGTGAGGTTGAGAGAAATAAAATGAGAGAGTCTCATCGGTGAAAACCTTAACCGGCATCGTGAGGCGATTGTGAGGTTGAGAGAAATAAAATGAGAGAGTCTTGTCAGTGAAAACCTTTAATGGAACTGCAGGGCGATTGTGAGGTTAGATATATAAATGAGGGAGTCTTATTGGTGAAAACCTTTTAAGGCACCATAAGGCGATGGTAAGGATTACTATGGAAAAGAGAAAAGGCAACAAAAAAATGGGATCGGTCTGGGTTGGAAGCAATTTGGAGACAGAATAAGGGATTAAACGAACTGGGTCGGAGTTTAAATACATGGCATGGTCAACAGAATCAGCCGACACACCCAGATAAGTTCTACCATCTCTCCAAAACACCCTTACCCCTTTGAGATTCATTTTTTTGCATTTTATTATTTGTCTTTTGAAAGCTAACTACCAGCTCCTGATGATAAGAGCTGAAATAACACTGGATCAGAAAAAGGAAAAGGGAAAAGAAATAAAGGAGTTTGGCAAACAGAGCCAAAAGAAAAGAAAACAAAAGTGAAAAACAAGAAAATACAAAAAGAGCTTGCAGGAGATAGTCAACTGAAAGACCACACAGTGGAAGAAAAAGCAAAAAAAGGAAAGCAATAAGAGGCAGGGACGACAGATGCCAGTTGCCAGCAGCTTATATCTAATAAGTTCTGTTTTGTGATTTTGACAGGAACAAATCGTCACTAATAAGTGAGTGCGACCAATGTGGAATAATAGAAAACATCAAAAAGAAAGTTCGGTAATAAGTGAAGGAATTTATGGGTGAAAGTCATTCAATCAAAGAAAATACCAAAAACAAGATGAAGGTATCATCTTTAAAATTCATACCCCAGTTAACAAACTGAGGGAATACATTTCTGCAATTTTAATTTCATGCATCAGGCGCCCACATGTATAACAAGGGAATACTTTTTTGCATTTTTAATTTCATGCATCAGGCGCCCACCTGGATAATAAGGGAATACGTTTTTGCAATTTTAATTTCATGCATCAGGCTCCCACCTGGATAACAAGGGAATACATTTCTGCAATTTTAATTTCATGCATCAAGCGCCCACCTGGATAACAAGGGAATACATTTCTGCAATTTTAATTTCATGCATCAGGCGCCCACCTGGATGACAAGGGAATACATTTCTGCAATTTAAATTTCATGCATCAGGCGCCCACCTGGATAACAAGGGAATACATTTCTTCATTTTAATTTCATACACTGGGCGCCCACCTGGATAACAAGGGAATACATTTCTGCAATTTTAATTTCATGCATCAGGCGCCCACCTATATAACAAGGGAATACTTTTCTGCAATTTTAATATCATGCATCAGGCGCCCACCTGGATAACAAGGGAATACTTTTCTGCAATTTTAATTTCTGCTCGGGCGCCCACCTGTATAACAAGGGAATACATTCCTGCAATTTTAATTTCTGCAACTTTGGTTTGTGTTAGCTAACATGAGTAGCACCGTAACATGAAAAGCCCATATTAGGGTAGAAGGAAAAGTTTGTTGTTTGGTTTTGTTTTAAGCAGGTATCATGTTTGAAGGCAAGAAGTATCATTAAAAAAAAAAGGGGAAGCAAGGAAAAGAAAATCAACAAAAAGAAAGGCAGCATCACAGAAAGTCAAAGAAAAAGAGACAAAGAAGAGTAAAGAGACAAGAAGCTGGATAGGAACAGTTGTAATTCATAGAATCATAGCTTAGAATAGCTTCTTCATTTTATATTTTATCCCCCGGTGTAATAAGGAGTAAGTCAGCAAGACTCAACAGTGTCAATGCAACAGTAAGTCCGGTAGTTTTTAACTGCCAGACCTTCCTGAACTACACTAACCTGATTCCTGTTTAGCCCAGGATATGTAGGCAACCTCTAAAGCAGGGTGCGATCAAAAAGGTTTTCAAAAATGCTTTCACGGAATATGCCAACGTGCAAAAATCTCTTATTATTGCTCACTTGTCTTTGCACTGAAACTCTTCGTGTTCCCGAGCAAAGAGGGGCAGCTGTGAGCACGTGATTTTTGAACTAAGCAAATAAATTCCAAAATTAAAATAAATAGGATTTCTTGAGTGCAATTACATGATTTGTTTGATATTGGATACACTTTGTGTGTTTGAATAATAAAAATTCTAGAAAATCAAAAAACAAATTATATATATATATATAATAGGAGTAGTACTTTGCATTCTTTATTAATTAGTTTTTTTTAAAAAAAGGAAAGAAAGTCAAAACATATATATAATATAGCTTTAATAGCAGAAAAAATAAAAAATATATAGTAGAAAATTGGCAAAAAATTCCAAAAATTAGTAAAGGAAGGAAATTAATTAACTTAGATAATACAAAAAGGAAAAAGTGAAAATACAAAAAGGAATTACCTCAAAATAATTAAAATACCATAAAAATACAAAAATACACATAGGTGTAATAAAACTGGGCCAAATGCAGTCCAAATAGTTGGCCCAGTGTTTGAGCCCAAAAGATCCGGTCCATGGCCTCTGAATTAATAGAATCTCAACCGTTCATTGCTTCACATCTAACGGTTGAGAATATTAGCGGATTTTTATTGGTTAATTAATATAAGAGAATTGATCTCAACCGTCCAATCCATTTGATCTGACGGAAGAGATCATTAGACTCATTATCAATGAGAAGACATTGTTTAAGTAACGCTTGGTCTTGACCGTTGATCATCAGAGATCCAACGGCCAAGATCGCCTTGTTGGCCACGAGTATAAAAAGGTTTGGTCTCGTTGAGACCGGTCATTTTGCAACACTCCAAACCCTAGCCGCCCAAGTTCCTCTCTTCTTCTTCACCTTCTTCTTCTCACCCTCGCCGGCCATGGAGGCCACCGCCTTCCATGGTGGTCTCCGTCCATTCTTACCCCCCCACACCCTTCTCATCTTCTACTTCTCCGTCACAAGCTTCACCCTAAAAACCCTGAAACCCCTTGAAACCTCCCCTGTTCTTGAAACTCCGGTCATCGGAGTTCATCTCCGGTGACGCAAACAATGAGAACCTACCCCAAATCAACGCCATAGAATCCTTGTGGCCTGATCTATCACCCCATACCCTTGGCTTCCCTCGAATCATCCCCATCTCCTCGAATATCCAAAAGAATGTCGCCGGAACCCTAACTCCGGCGACTCAAACCAAACCTCCTCCCAAAATCTCATCTTTTCCCTCCTCTGAACACCCTCCTCTAAACCAAAACCTCAAAATACTTCATCTTGAAGTCTAACAAGAAAACCAAAAAAGAAATCAAGAAATAAAGAAATAAAGAAAAAGAGAAATAGAAGTCTGAAAAAAGAGAGTGAAAAAGAAAGGGGAAATGGGAAGCTCAGGGGACCGGCCCTACTAAGCTAAGTACCCCCCCCCTCCTCTTTGTTCTGTTTGCTCTCTTCTATTTTTATGTTTTTTTATTATGATTCTGTTTTATTACGTCCTGGTGTTTTGATTTGATACTGATCTCCCTGTTCTTCTTCATCTTCTGTTTGTATTAGGGTTTCTCATCTTGTTGGTTTTCGATATCTCTTATGTTTTTCTGCATGTTTAGTTTGAGTGCTAAGTTTAGCTGTTTGACTCTCATTCTTCTTCATCTTTATATTAGGGTTTCTTTTGTTAGCTTTCAATATCTTTACTGTTCTTCTCTTCTGTTAACTGCATGATTTAGTTTTGGTTCTCAGTTTAGCTGTTTGATTCCCATTTTCCTTCATCTCCTATATTAGGGTTTTTTATGTTGGTTTATAGTATCTCTTCTATTTTCTTATCTGCTAAATGGCATGCTTAAGATTGTGGTTTGATCTTCTGAAATCTGAGTTAGTGATTCTGCTTCTCTTTTCTGTCACTTTTGCATGATAGATTTAAGGATTTTCTTCATCGTTTCTTCATGTCTTTCCTGTTCTTCCTCATCTTATCTATCATATGCATGTATTAGATTAGGGTTAGTATTTGGCAATGTTTTAGATTTAGTAGGTTCTGGTTGATATCATTCTTATGTTACCCTGTTACAACCATTATGCTTGTGTCTGATATAGGCCATGTTTCATTTCTCTCGACTGCTTTGTGAGATCTAGTCTCTATGAGTCTATGTCCATGAACTTTAAGTGTTTTCTGGGTCTTTCAGTGAATCATTCAACATAGAATGGTTGTAACTAAGCCTATTGATGTTTGATTGGCACTTTGCTACATGAAACTGAGTTATGTGAGTCTGATTGATTAAGATTCAACATTATCAAACTTCTTTTCTGAGTTTTAATTGATTAATGAACAAGTTTGGTTTCATTTGGTTATGTGTGCAATTGTATGTTGAAATGGTTAAGTTTGCAATAGTGTTATGTTAGTATGAGCAGTGTTAATACCCATCAATCTTAGGGGAATTGGTTATAGCTGCAATAGGACTCAGTCTCATAAGTGGTTAGTTTTGAAATAGGTTAAAATTGAAAATCACAAAAAAATAGGATATAAATTAAATAAGTGACCAAGAGTGGTCAATTTTGCAATTGACCTACTCTGTTAGGTCTTTCACACACTGGCCCACCCTTAAATGGGCTAGTTGTGTAATAATTAGTCTAAGTTTGAAAGTTCAGACTTACCAAAGCTTAGGTTGAGCCCTGAATCACAGATGGCTAGGCCTGCAAAGGCCTTAGCCCAGCCTATGTTCAGTAATGGGCTTCAATTGCAAAAGCCAAGTCTCAACTTTATACTAGCTAAGTTTTAAATAGTTTAAACATAACAATAAAGCAGGCTAGTCCTGCAATTAGCTTAAAAATGAAATAAAAGTCTTTAATTAACAGAAAATGAAGCAAAAATGGTTAAAATTGAAATAGTTCTTCAAGTTAAATTTGACCAGTCCTTAAATACTAATGCAAGGACTGGCCCTTAGTTAAATAAGTTGAAAACTGCTAAAAACCTGACCTAGGTAGGTCGGGTAATCAGCTATGTCCTTAAGGGCATAAAGGGAACATAAATTGGTAAAATGGTAGATTAAATAGAGCATATAGGGACATATGAGACATTTGTGCTCTTGATTTCATCAATTTTGCAGAGATTTAGGGGTATAATGGTCTTACTCAAAAGAGAAATCAGTAAAAATCAATAACAAGTAGGGACACTTTGGTAAAATCTTAAGAATAGAATAAAAAAGAACCTTCCAGCACATGCTGGAAGGGATCTTGTAACAGCATTGGGGTGTAAAGTGTAGATTTAGTGAGTTTTAAGGGGAGGGAAATGGAATTAACTCCAATTCTCTCCCTCCAAGAAATCTGCCAATCTATACCTATAAATACCCCCCAAAAGGCTGATTAAGGGCTGGTTTTTCAATAGAAAATTCAGAGTGTAATACCATAGCAATAGCAAATAACTTTTCTGCATATTTCGAGTGAGAATCACTGTGCAATTGGTCTGTTTGTGGGGTTTTTCTGCTCGTTTGTTGCTGGGTTTATTGTCCGTTGTTTGTTGTGGTTTGCTGCTCGTTTGAGATTCAATCCTACACTGTGGCTTGTGCCTTTTTGAGTCTGTTGCTGTTGCTTGCTCTTAACCCCTTAGAACTCATCGACTTCTTTTACTGAACCAGGTACATACCCTGTTCGACTGAAGATGTAATGCTGAAGTACTTAATGAAATGAAGTTCAAGTGTTAAAATCATTTGTTATTCTGTATTTTTAATTTATTCTTTTGATTAATAGCTTAATGTAGCTTAGATCTGTAATTTTTTTTTAAAATGTAGTATGGCATGTATAAGTAGAAAAACCAAACAAAAACAATGTAATAGATAGAATGATAGTAGTAGTGTAGTCGTAGTTAGTATATCACCTAGTTAAGGTAGATAAAACTCTTAAAACAAGTAATTAACTATAGTATAGGTCGTTAATAACTCTCACAGCAGTAACATAAAAACATTCATATAGTTAATTAGATTTGCGAATCAGTATATAGCTACAAACAAGATCAAAGGAGATAAACAGTTAGAAGAAACATCAATGCATTTGCAACTGGGTATGTGATAATGAATGAGTGCAAATCGTAGAAAAATCCAGTAATATAATCTTGTGTATATATCATTAATCACTTAGCCTTAGATAATATGGTTATCATTAGTAAGTAATTGGACTGTTTAAATCATGCTTCACATAGTTAAACCATTTGCTCTTAATTTCCTAGTTAAATAACTTCAATGTTAGTGTAAGTCAGTTCTTAAAAAATAGAAGTATAAAAGGTAGTCGGTTTTCATATGCATCAAGTTGTTATGGCTTAAGGTTAACATGAATCATCTTGTACAGTGATTTTACTCTTCTGATAAATAAATAAAAGTAATTCGATTTCGTTTTTAATTCTAAGTGTCTGTTTTTACTATGAATTCTGCATTTTTGCTATGTTATTGTTACCTCAATCTGGCATGGGCCTGATACAATGTGGGCCTTGACTGTGTTCGTGAGTTTGCTGGGCCATTGGTTGAAAGCCCAAGTCAAAATCTGGGTCATTAAGGCCTGGACATATATGAAGTCATACTGAGTATTGTTCCAGAACCCAGGCCCAATAACAGTAGAAATAACAAGGGCCTGGACTCATTTTCTGGAATAGTAATTGAAATATAGTTAAGGAAAAAAAAACAAAAAAAATAGAATAACATAGTATGTACATATTAAGATTGAGACTTTAAAATTAAATCGGGATGAACCTCACATGACACCAAATAGTGGGGTCCCTTTTAGTAACAAAGTAAAAGATGTAAATAGATTCGGGAAAGCTAATAGTGAATTCCATAGCTTCTCCCAAAAGATTCAAAAGTCGCTAGACATTATTAGGCACGTTTAATACACTTTCTTTAAATACGAGTGTGCACTTGGTGCGACTCAAATCCTAAATCCCGGCGAAGCCGAAATGTACTAAAGGTCACAGGCGTACTGGTTGCGGTGTGCTTCGGAGTACGTTTTCGCGACATCGTAGTTCCTAAAAAAATGTTAAAAGTGAAAACAACATACATATTGTTTAAAATTTATAACAAGTCAAATAAGTTTGAGAACGATGGTTGAGCGACCGTGCTAAAACCACGGAATCCGGGAATGCCTAACACCTTCTCCCGGGTTAACAGAGTTCCTTATCCAGGTCTTTGTTTCGTGGACTGTAATAACAGAGTCAACTTCCTCGGATTCGGGATTAACCGGTGACTTGGGACACCATTATCTTCCCAAGTGGCGACTCTGAAAATTAAGTAAAAATCCCGAACCGATTGTCCTTTATGTGGAAAAACTCCTTCCTCTTTGTTGTTATATCCTTCTCGGGTATTTGAACACTGAGGTATACCCTACGTATCTTTCCAAACGGATCGGTACAAAAGCCTTGTTGGGGTAGTAAAAAGGGCTAGTGCATCGCGTTCGCGAGCCAGGGGTCGCTTTCGCATAGAGGTAACTTTGGTCAGTTGGAATTTGTTCATTGCGAAAGTGGGCTGTTGACCGCGTTCGCGTAGTGTTAACCTGGGCGTAACAGAAGGCTTTTAATTAAAGTTTCAGACGCAAACCCCCCATTATTTCGTCTATTTTTGCACTACATTGAGAGCTAATTGATAGTATTTAAAGGGGATTTCATCGCAAAATGATTGGAGGTAAGTCTCGTGGTCTTAATACGTCATTTTATCAAAGAATCTTCCATTAATTCTCTGAATTTGGGTATAAATTGAAGAAGTTAGGGCTTGGATTTTTGCTACATAAAATTGGGATTTGGTGGCTTATTTGAACTCTGATTTTGATAAATATTATATGTATGGACTCGAGGCGAGACGAGGATTTAGAAAATGTGAGTTTCATAATATTTCGAGAAGCGGGCCCGGGTCTCGGGCTTTACTAGTTTGGAGATTTTTGTTATATTTTGATTGTTTTCGATTGGGTGTTGTTCCTTTAGCCTTTTATGATATATTTGTACTGATTTTGTCTAGTTTTGAAACGCGTGGAGGCCGTTTTAAGGAGCAAAGGCGTCGCGAGCTTGAGCTTTTGTCGGTTCGAGGTGAGTAATACTTGGGAATGATATTCTGAGGGTTTGTAACCCCGAATTTGCACATTTTAGTGCTATATTGTGGTGACTTGCAGGCTGGACCTGAGCGTGGGGTAGAGCACCGTTGGGGATCGTGACATGGTCTGTCCCGGTAGTTGATTTTTATTGCGTATTTGAAATGAATTGTTGTTATCATTATAACTTGGGCTTATTGCCATACTTGTGGCTTATTGCCGATTGTTGAAACTCTTTATGAACTATTATCACTATTTTCCGCCTGTCTAAAATATTATTTTAATTCAGGCCGTGTGATTTACACTATTTTTGTACTCAACAATATTTTTACTCAAACTTGGAGTTTTGACTGATATTTGAAGTATCATTTGAGCTGAGTACCATTGTTTTACTGATGCCTGGGGGACTTTTTCACTATTTGTTGGACTGATTGGGGCCGAAGGCCATATGTGAGGGCATGACGAGTAATGTGAGTAGGCTTTCAGGCCTCGAGTGATATGTGAGCATATGCATATAGATGCATGGATCGGACTGCAGACCACAATAGTATATGGATCGGACTGCATGCCACAGTAGTATATGGATCGGATAGCATGTCGCAGTATTATTGCGTTTTGGCTGTAAGAGCCCCTCCGGAGTCTGAACCCCCACAGTGAGCACGGGTACCCAAATGGATCGGGTTGCACACCATAGCGGTCACATGCATTGCAATGAATTCACTCCTATTTGTACTACGTGACATGACATTAGGACTCATATATCATTGGCATACATACTGTCACTTGCCTTGTTGACCAGATACCCTGGTGTTACATGTTGACGAGTATTGTGCCCAAGGGGCCGACTTGTGAGCTGACTTTCTCAATCTGATATAGCATTCATATGATGGCTGTTGAAAAAGGAAAAAAGGATATTTGTAAAGAGATTTTAAAAAATGATATCTTTAACTGATTTTTCGCAGTAATATGATTTTCTCAAAGGGATTTCACTGTCTTGTATAGCATTTTGGTGTGCCCATACGTGTTTTTTTATCGCTCAGTTATTATTCTCTTTTATTACCACTGAGTTAGAAGTACTCAATTTACTCCCTGCACCTTGCGTGCAGTAACAGATATTGTTCACCCATTAGCGGGTTATTAGCCGGGCAGAAGACTTATGGTGGTAGCTGCTAAAAAAGGATTTGAGGTTGTTGGCTGGCCTTGTCTTCACGAGAGGCACCATCACGACCAGGTAGAGAAAATTGGGTCGTGACATTGAATAGAGTCGTTGATAGCTCAAAATAGTTGAATTCCTCTGTCATGTGCCTTTGCACTCACTGGAACGACAAAAGAAAAAGAAGAGAGAGGGAAGCGTCTGATAAATTTGAAAAGAGATAAGTCTTGCATGAAAATAGAGGCAGCAATATCTAGCGTGAAGATTAGAGGAGCTTGAAAGTTTCCTGGAAGTGGAGAAGATGACAAGGGAAGGGATAGATGTACTGCTGTATTTTTACTAGGGTTAAAATTAGGGTGTGAAACACTATAAGGGAGGATTGGGCTGAAGATAGTATTTGGGCTTTTTGTTTGGACGAAATGGGCAAGTACTTAACCTGATTTTGAGTTCAAAAATCCATTCTTCTTATATTCTTTCAAGCTTCTAAGTTGGGTCATACTTAACACACATTATATAATATTATTGAATGAACAATAGGAATAATAATATTTAGTAATTAATAACAATAATATTAACACTAATTATATATTCTTTAGTAGTAGTGGTGGTAATAATAATAATAATAATAATAATAATAATAATAATAATAATAATAATAATAATAATAATAATAATAAAAAACTAATATTAATACTAATGTTAATAATAATAATAGTAACAGATATAACAAAAATAGTAGTAAAACTAAAGTATTTAAAATATTAGTAACTTAAAAGCTCAATAGAATTGATTGGAAGAATTGGGGGACAAAATTGGATGTCAACAGAATGACCATATGGAATAAGCTATATGGGCATATAGGACGACTCACCGCATGCAAACATATGTGACTCCTTATTCACTCGTTTATGGAGTCGAAGTCGTCTTGCCACTTAAACGTCAAATACCTTTGTTACGACTGGCTATTCAAAAAGGGATCACCGATGAAGAAAATTCTCAACTTTTATTAGCATAGTTGAAAGTTATTGATGAAAAGAGATTGGAAGCTCAATAGAGTCTTGAATGTTATCAAGCTCGATTATCTCGTGCCTTCAATAAAAGAGTTTGCTCGAGATCCTTTCAAGTAGGAGTTCAAGTCTTTTCCGTATGAAGACCCATAATTACTTCCCATAAATGTGCAGGGAAGTTTACTTCAAAATACGATGGGCCATATGTCGTACAAGAAGCTTACTCAAGTGGGGCTTACAAGCTGGTTGATGCAGAAGCTATGGGAATTAGCCCTATCAATGGAAAGCTCTTAAAGAACTATTATACTTCAAGTTGCAACGCTCCTTGACGCACGAGCCTAAACTATATGTTGCTACACTCCTAGCATGCAAGAGTATAAATTGTTAGTACTTAAAAAAAGGTCCGCTAGGTTGAAAACATCGAGAGAGGCGGCATAGGCAAACGTTCGGACCCAAAAAAATGTTTGCTAGGTTGAAAATCTCAAAAGTTAGGATGTAGAAAAAAAAATACCCAGTCTGAACTACGGTATGACTTGATCCTCTTCCCCGAACTTTGATCTCATTAGATATAAAGGGGAAAGATTCCATGGTAAATTGGTGTCTTCAATGGAATGATTATAGTCTTTTATGAGACTTTCATGTATTTGCAATTAAGCCTGGTGATTCGTTATGCCCTTAAGTTTACCAAACTTTCAAATTTTTGGTCTTCAAGTTGAAGTCTGCAAATCCGACAGTCTTTAAGTTGAAGTATTCAAGCCCTCCATGTCAATCAGCCGTCAAGTTGAAGTCCTTAAGTTCACCAGAATTCAAGTTGAGTTATTTAAGCCCTCGATTTCTCCAAGTTAAAATCTTCAAGTCTGTCGGTCTTCAAGTTTAAGTTTGCAAAGTCCGCTGACTCTTAAAAGCTTTCCAAGTGTTCAAGTCAACGTCATCAAGTCCATGAAGTCTTCGAGTTGAACCTCTATAACTTTTCAATCTTATGGTGGACATATGAGTCCCTTTGCACCTTAAGTTGGCCTTTTCATGGGTTTGTCCTTAAAAGTAACTATAACTTTCCAATCTTAAGGTGGACATATGAGTCTCTTTGCATCTTAAGTTAGCTCTTCATGGGTTTGTCCCTAAAAAGATCTATAACTTTCCGATCTTAAGGTGAACATATGACTCCCTTTGTACCTTAAGTTGGACTCTCTGTGGGGTTTGTCCTTAAAATGAACTATAACTCTCCAAATAGACATTTAAGTCCTTCGTACCATAAGTTGGTTTGGCCTCTTTGCGGATGTGTCCATATATATGTTAATGTAGATATGTCCATCTATATGGTTATATGATTTGTCTGTCTATATGTTGATGCAGATTCGTCCATCTATATGTTGATACAGATTTTTCCATTTATATGTTGATGCGGATTTGTCCACCTATATGTTGATACGAATTTGTCCATCCATATGTTGATATAGATTTGTCCATCTATATGTTGATGCGAATTTGTCCATCCATATGTTGATGTGGCATTGTCAATCCATATGTTGACGCGGCTTTGTCCATCTATATGTTGATGCGGATTTATCCATCTATATGTTGAGGTGAATGTGTCTGTCAATATGTTGAGGCGGATGTGTCCGTCTATATGTTGATACGGATTTGTCCAACCATATGTTGATGCGGGTTTGTCTATATATATGTTAATGCGCATTTGTCCATCCATATGTTGATGCAGGTTTGTCCATCTATATGTTGTCGCAGATTTATCCATCTATATGTTGAGGTGAATGTGTCCGTCTATATGTTGAGGCGGATGTGTCCGTCCATATTTGGATACGGGTTGGTCCATCTATGTTGATGCGGATTCGTCCATCTATATGTTGATGAGGATGTGTCCGTTTATATGTTGATGCGGATTTGTCCATCTATATGTTGATGAGGATGTGTCCATTTATATGTTGATGCAGATTTGTCCATCCATATGTTGATGCGAAATTTGTCCATCCATATATTGATGCGGGTTTGTCCATTTATATGTTTATGCGGATTTATCCATCCATATGTTGATGCGGCTTTTTCCATCCATATGTTGATCCGGCTTTGTCCATCCATACATTGAAGCGGGTTTGTCCATCCATATGTTGATACGGCTTTGTCCATCCATATGTTTATGCGGGTTTGTCCATCTATATGTTGATGCAGATTTATCCATCTATATGTTGAGGTGAATGTGTTCGTCTATATGTTGAGGAGGATGTGTTCATCTATTATGTTGATGCGGATTTGTCCGTATATATGTTGATGCAGATTAGTCCGTTTATATATTGATGCGGATTTGTCCATCAATATATTAATATGAATTAGTCTGCCTATATACTGAGGTGGATGTGTCCGCCTATATGTTGATGTTGATGTGTCCGCCTATAAGTTGTTGCAAGATCTGTCTGTCTATAAATGTTGTAGGTTTAAACGTCTGTAAGTTGTTGCGGATTTATCTTTCCGTAAGTCGTCATTGTAATGACCCGACCCGTCGTCACGGGTGTTTCCTCCCTGTTTCCCCAATTTTGTGCTTCTATATGTTTCATTATATGTGTTTGGAGAATTTGAAGTAATTCGGATAGAGTTCGGGTAGAGATAAGACAATAAGTCTCTTTATGAGAAGGTAAGTTTGGAAAGTCAACCGAATGTTGACTTATGAGTTAGAAGGATCGAAATGTATTTTCGATGATTCAACTAGTTTCACGTAATGATTTGTCACTTACGAGCGCAATCCGAGTTGAATTTGAGGTCCGATGTAGAATTAGGCTTGAATTGGCTAAGGTTGGATTTTGGCGAATTTCGATTTATATGTGAGATTTCAATCTGAGGGTTGGAATGGAATTCCGAGAGTTGTTGTAGCTTTGATATTTGATTTGTGGTGTGTGCACAAAATTTCAGGTCATTCGGACATCGTTTGGTTGGATTTTTGATCGAATGCGTGTTTCGGAAGTTTTTGAAGAACTTAGGCTTGAATCTAATGTGAAATGATGATTATAGTATTGTTAGGTGTGTTTTGATGATTGGAAAAAGTTTGGATGATGTTTTGGGATATGTTGGTGCCTTTGGTTGAGGTCCTGGGGGCCTCAGGTGTATTTCTGGTTGTGATCACACTCTTATTTGATATTTTAATATCGTATTTTTGGACATAAAAGGGTATCATATTGAACAAATGAGCTCCGATTACTATTTTGAATAAAGCATTAGATTTGTATCGTAATTACGGACCCATGGCAAATAGAATCATCGAATTTGGGCATCGTATGAGGATGTTATGGCCATTTTACTAAGGTTGCCCAGATTTTTAGGTTAATAACAAAATTGCTCCTAACGGCGTATTAAAAACATGCACTACTTGCAAATCTTAAAACCTACATATCTCCTTCATTATAAGGTCAAATTGAGTGATTCAAAAGACTAATTTCATTAGAATTTCACAAGAAATCCATTAGGAGCAGTAAAACGCGTGAACAATATACCTATAATGAGCAAGTCGAGTTTTTTTCCAATTATGGAACGAGAAGAAGCTTCTGAGGCAATTCTTAAGAGAGAATTCATGAGATTTCATCGGGTAAGAGTTCTTAGACTTGGATTATATTGTTATGATGTAAAAATATAGATTAAACACTGAAAAATAAAGGATTTAAAAGGTCAAAATGGAGGTTAGGGCTTGAAACCTAAGAAAGTGTAAAGTTAGAATTTGAAGGGTCAAACGGACTCCGATTTTGATAAAATTTATATGTACGCACGTGTGGCGAGACAAGGAATCCATTGGTATGATTTTCAGAATTTTTTGAGTTGTGGGCCCGGGACTCGGGTTTTACCAACTTCGTCAATTTTAGTACTTTTCGAGTATTTTTGATTGGGTTATGTTTTTTTGACCCATATTTTTGTATTCGCTGTGGTTTTGACTAGATTAGACGTGCGAGGAGGTTGATACGAAAGGAAAACACATTGTGGATGAGTGTACGGCCGGTTAGAGGTGAGTAGTTAGTATATATGATGGCCTGAGGGTTTGAAACCCCAGCTTATCACATTGTAACGCTATATAGGGCGTGACTCGAACACTATGGCAGGTGCAGAATTGTTTATGACTGGGGATTGTGAGTTGGTCCATCCCGAACAAGAATAATGCTATATTGGAAATTGATACACACCCTGTGTTGAATATATCTGGGCTTATTGCCATGTTTGGGGCCTTGTGCCGACCTGTAGCATCCTTAGAGGATGAATATTATTGTGATAGCATGATTTGTAAAATCATTGATCCCAGTCCTGTGTTTAATCACTGTTATGAACTGCTAAGTCACTTTTCCTAAAAGTAAATAACTAAAGTATATTCTTTTTAATGAATTAGAAATTGGGAAAAATGAATTAAAACTGCTATGTGACTCATATGCATATTGTGGACTGAGTATGGATCGGGCTGCACGCCACAACGAATATTATGACTGAATATGGATCGGGCTGCACACCGTAGCGAATGTTATGATTATATTGTGCTTGGGATGAAGGAGCCCCTCTGGTCTGTACACACCCTCAGTGAGCGCCGTCGGTTAAATATATCGGGCTATGAGCCGTAGCAGTCATGTGCATTGCATTGCATTGTATTCATGCATTGTTAATTACTTGTTCTAACTGTTATTAGATGTTGTTGCTGGTTTGTAGCAAGATATCGAACTATTAGTTTCAGCTTTTCTTTATGGCATTTCGTGGATTTCTTATCTTCAGACATTTTATATGCTTATTACTCACTGAGTCATTAGTACTCACCCCTACATCCTGCACCTTTGTGTGCAGATTCAGGTACGCCGGAGGTTTAGATGAGCAGTCTTGTTTTATCAGAGTTATTAGAGTTGCTGAGGTAGCTGATGACATTCGCAGGATCTAGCTTTTCTCCTTATTTTAGTTTATTTATATATATACTTTCGGACTTGAGTATTTCATTCAGATATTCCTATTGTTATCCAATTTTTGCTTAGAGGATCTAGACTCGTGACCCCAAATCTTTTAGGAGTGTTATTATCAGTATTCGCACTTCTCATTATTATTATTGTTATTACTGGATTATTATTATAAACTATGAAATTCTCCTTATATTTTCGGTTTCGGGACTCATTGTTAAATATGAAAACGATTGTTGGTCTGGCTTGCCTAGCTTTAGAGTTGGGCGCCATCACGATCGGGTTTGGGTCGTGACAAGTCCGTATTAGAGCCTAGGTTACTAGGCCTCACGGGTCATGAGCCGGTTTAGTAGGGTCTTGCGGATCGGTATGTAGACGTATGTATCTATCCGCGGGAGACTACAAAATTTTTTGGAAACACTTCACTTTCTTGGAATTCTTATCATGCATATTTTGATTCAGCTTGAGAAATAACTCTTGAAATTCCTTCAACACATCTGTATATGCGCGTGAACGTTTAGTAATATAATTGCATTGATGGCTTGTGGTTACCCGATCAAGGGGCGAGATGTAATCTCTGTGAGTTCATGTTGCGCCAGTCTGGAGGACTTGAGGCCGAATCTTCACTTATGGCTTGAGCATCGAAGTGTTGATTATGCGAGCAAGTGCTTTCAACTTATGTGTTCGGTAATGTCCTTATTAGCGGGGACGGCGGTCAGATATCCACATGATGAGTAAGTTAGTGCTGTGAGGTGTATCTATGTGATCTTGGTAGTAATGAAGAAGTTTTTGGGATAATAGATGAACTGTTAAGCGATTCGTTCATATTGCGATCTGTTATGTAACCCCAAGTTATGGGTGCGTGAATAACATTGTCGTATCTCCTAGTTGGAAAGTTAAGTTCAATACGTGTGGCGGTATGAGTTCAAACTCAGAAAGACTACATTGGCAGTATTATGTGTATGTCGTTGGGAGGTGTGCTGAAATACTAAATTGAGGTGAAGCAGATGGGTTATCAACTACGGAGTGTTCTCGCATGGTATGAACCTTGTGTGTGTGTTAGAAGATCTCATGTGTAATTGAAAGGTATTTTATATGTGTTATGATTCAAATAGGTGCAACGCATGTCCCTATATCAATTTTGATAATATAATACAGGCTGTATAGAGGTTAATGTTGTTGATATACATTGTGATGTTTTGTTAAGTTGTAGCCATGATGTTAGGATTGGTTTTGGTGATTCTGTGGCAGGTGGATAGGCCCAATTACAATGGAAACTCTGCCGAAGTTTTTGAAAAATTTGGGACTTAGTAAAAAAAAACTGTCGCCTAGAGAGTAGGCTTAACTATTGCATGAATGAATGCAAGAATTGCATAAGAGTTAAAATTTCTGATGATTCGTGTCTCCACAAGCTTGTGAAAGAGTGAGTTTAATCTCACCATGGTATTACGATAGCAATAGAGTAGATGTGTTGTGATATATATGGCTTGAGCTAAGTTGGGGAGGTTGTTGTTGATTAGCTGATTGCACGATTATGTGCTATGTTTGTTCTGTCTTAAAGTATACTGGCGAACCAGTTCTGATTGCAGAAATTGAGCTGAGAATGACACTAGTGAATTAAATTTTTTGTCAAGATGTCAAGAGATCGGATGAGCAGGAAGGAAGTTTCGATTGTTAAGATAAATTAGTATCGTCTTCAGCGTCACCTGAGAGTGGTGTTCTGTCCTGGTTAATGATTCTTGGTCACTCTTCAGCGTTAGTGCGACCAGTGGTTTGGAGGTTCGCTCCTGATATTGTTATGGTAGGTTGTGGGAGTGTGTTCTACTGGAAGATTTTATAAGTGTGACATGTGATCACTTGATTGATTAAAGATGTAAACCAAGTATGAAATTTGAGATGATGTCGTTAAATTAATGATTCATGCCTGGAGGGCACTTGGCATATTGGAGTTGTGAACTGGGGAGGATTACTCTGATTATGATGGTTGTTCTTGTGTTGTATGAAGAAAATGGAAGTTATTATGGACCTTTGAAAGGTTATTAGACTAGTTCAATGTGATCAGAATCAGCTTGAAGTCGGTGTATGGACTTAATATGAATAATGGATCTATGTCAGGCTAGATGTGTGCATTTGTGTAATGCGGTCCTCATGAAGGAGTAGTGAGGATGAGCTTCATTGTCAGATAACTTGCGTAGTCATGCACGTGTGAGTTGTGAGACGACTTGAGAAATTGCTTACATGTTAATAATAAACGTAGGAATGATATTATATGAGCAACCTAGCTGTTGAAATTTCGATTGTATATCGCGCTTCAGTTGTGCTTGAATTTTGTAGTTATAATGCTATATAATCCTCAGAGGTGTTATTATGCACTTAGCAAGCTTATGACCGATATTTGGTATTTTGTTGTAATGAGAAAATTTGGCTCGATGTGCATCTCCTTATGTGAGATCTATGCGTGGATCAGGTGGCACGCCGCAGTGGTCATATGCATTGCATTGCATTGCATTCACTCCTGTTTGTACTATATGGCATATCATTAGCACTCATATATCATTGTCATACATTCTATCACTTGCCTTGTTAACCAAATACCCTGGTGTTACATGTTGAGGAGTGTTGTGCCCAAGGGGCCAGCTTGTGAGTTGACTTGCTCTATCTGATATAGCATTCATATGATGGCTGTTGAAAAAGGAAAAAGAAATATTTGTAAAAAGATTTTCAATACTGATATTTTAAATGATTTTTGAGCTTTTCTAAATGATTTTTCGCAGTATTATGATTTTCTCAAAGGGATTTCACCGTCTTGTATAGCATTTTGGTGTAACCATAAGTGTTTTCTTATCGCTCAGTTATTATTCTCTTTTATTACCATTGAATTGGAAGTACTCAATTTACTCCCTGCACCTTGCGTGCAGTTGTAGGTATTATTCACCCATTAGCGGGTCATTAGCAGGGCAGAAGACTTATGGTGGTAGTTGAGCAAGGTGGCCGCTAGCGTTCGCGGCACCGCATTTCATTCTTTGTATTCCAGTTTTCATCATGTATTTATCTATACATTGTTTGGCAGTAGTAGTGCCTTTACTCATTAGATGCCCATGACTTGAGACATCCCGGTTAGGTTATATTAAGATGAAATTTAATAATTAAATGCCATTAATTAGTAATTTTATTCACTTATGATTAGTAGCAGCGAAAAGAGTATTTGAGGTCGTTGGTTGGCCTAGTCTTCACGAGAGCTGCCATCACGATCGGATAGGGAAAATTGGGTCGTGACATTAAATAGAGTCGTTGATAAATCAAAATAGTTGGATTCCTCTGTAATGTGACTCTACACTCACTGGAACAATAAAAGAAAAAGAAGAGAGAGGGAAGCGTTTGATAATTTTGAAGAGAGATAAGTCTTGCGTGAAAATAGAGGGAGCAATATCTCGCGTGAAGATTAGAGGAGCTTGAAAGTTTTCTGGAAGTGGAGAAGATGACAAGGGAAGGGATAGATGTACTGCTGTATTTTTACTAGTGTTAAAATTAGGGGGGCGAAACACTTTAAGGGGAGATTGTGCTAAAGATAGTATTTGGGCTTTTTGTTTGGACGAAATGAGCAAGTATTGAAGCTGATTTTGAGTTCAAAAATTCATTCTTCTTATATTCTTTCAAGCTTCTAAGGTGGGTCATACTTAACACACATTATACAATAATATTAAATGAACAATAGTAATGAGGGACAAAATTGGATGTCAACAGAATGACCGTATGGAAGAAGCTCTATGGGCATATAAGACGACTCACCGTATGCCAACACATGCGACTCCTTATTCACTCAATTATGGAGTTGAAGTCGTTTTGCCACTTGAACGTCAAATACCTTTGTTACGACTGGCTATTCAAGAAGGGATCACCGATGAAAAAAATGCTCAACTTTGATTAGCATAGTTGAAAGTTATTGATGAAAAGAGATTGGAAGCTCAATAGAGTCTTGAATGTTATCAAGCTCGATTATCTCGTGCCTTCAATAAAAGAGTTTGCTCGAGATCCTTTCAAGTAGGAGTTCAAGTCTTTTCCGTATGAAGACCCATAATTACTTCCCATAAACCTGCAGGGAAGTTTATTTCAAAATGGGATGAGCCATATGTCATACAAGAAGCTTACTCAAGTGGGGCTTACAAGCTGGTTGATGCAGAGGGTATGAGAATTAGCCCTTCAATGGCAAGTTTTTAAAGAAGTATTATCCTTGAAGTTGCAACGCTCCTTGACGCACGAGCCGAACTGCATGTTGCTATACTCCTGGCACGCAAGAGTATAAATTGTGTACTGCCCTAATAAAAAATCGAAAGAGATGACCTAGGCAAAAGTTAGGACTTGAAAAAAAGGTCTGCTAGGTTGAAAAAATCGAGAGAGGCGGCCTAGGCAAACGTTAGGATCCAAAAAAAAGTTTGTTAGGTTGAAAATCTCGAAAGAGGTGACCTAGGCAAAAGTTAGGCGTAGAAAAAAAATACCAAGTCTGAACTACGGTATAACTTGATCCTCTTCCCTGGGGTACGTAGGCAGCTTAGAGTATTATTCTAAGTTCAGTCGCATATATTCAAAAGAAACATATTGCCCCAATTATTGTCCAAGTGAAGTATGAAGGAATGTAAAATCAAGCTGAAATGCCATCCTCCTATTGAACTTTGATCTCATTTGATATAAAGGGGCAAGCTTCCATGTTAAATTGATGTCTTCAATGGAATGATTATACTTTTTTAAGAGACTTTCAAGTATTTGCAAATCAGCCTGGTGATTAGTTATGCCTTTAAGTTTTCCAAACCTTCAAATTTTTGGTCTTCAAGTTAAAGTCTGCAAATCGGCTAGTCTTTAAGTTGAAGTATTCAAGCCCTCCATGTCTATCAGCCTTCAAGTTGAAGTTACCAGAATTCAAGTTGAGTTATTTAAGCCCTCGAAGTCTCCAGGTTGAAATCTTCAAGTCTGTCGGTCTTCAACTTTAAGTTTGCAAAGTTCGCCGACTCTTCAAAGTTTTCCAAGTGTTCAAGTTGACGTCATCAAGTCCATGAAGTCTTCGAGTTGAAGCTCTATAACTTTTCAATCTTAAGGTGGACATATGAGTCACTTTGCACCTTAAGTTGGCCTCTTCATGGGTTTGTGCTGAAAAAGAACTATAACTTTCCAATCTTAAGGTGGACATATGAGTCTCTTTGCACCTTAAGTTAGCCTCTTCGTGGGTTTGTCCTTAAAAGGAACTATAATTTCCCAATCTTAAGGTGGACATATGAGTCCCTTTGCACCTTAAGTTGGACTCTCTGTGGGGTTTGTCCTTAAAAGGAACTAAAACTCTCCAATCATAAGGTAGACATTTAAGGTCCTTTGTACCTTAAGTTGGCCTGGCCTCTTTGCGGATGTGTCCGTCTATATGTTAATGCAGATGTGTCCGTCTATATGGTGATGTGATTTGTTTGTCTATATGTTGATGCAGATTCGTCTATCTGTATGTTGATACGGATGTTTCCATTTATATGTTGATGCGGATTTGTCCACCTATATGATGATACGGATTTGTCCATCCATATGTTGATACAGATTTGTCCATCAATATGTTGATGCGGATTTGTCCATCCATATGTTGATGCGGCATTGTCAATCCATATGTTGATGCGGCTTTGTCCATCTATATGTTGATGCGGATTTATCCATCTATATGTTGAGGTGAATGTGTCCGTCAATATGTTGAGGCAGATGTGTCCGTCTATATGTTGATACGGATTTGTCCAACCATATGTTGATGCGGGTTTGTCTATATATATGTTAATGCGCATTTGTCCATCCATATGTTGATGCGGGTTTGTCCATCTATATGTTGCCGCACATTTATCCATCTATATGATGAAGTGAATGTATCCGTCTATATGTTGAGGCGGATGTGTCCGTCTATATTTGGATGCGGGTTTGTCCATCTATGTTGATACGGATTTGTATTTGTTTGGAGAATTTGAAGTAATTCGAATAGAGTTCGGGGAGAAATAAGACAATAAGTCTCTTTATGAGAAGGTTAGTTTGGAAAAGTCAACCGAAAGTTGACTTATGAGTTAGAAGGCTTGGAATGGATTTTCGATGGTTCGACTAGTTTCAGAGGATGATATGTGACTTGGGAGCGCAATCCGAGTTGAATTTGGAGGTCCGATGTAGAATTAGGCTTGAATTGGCTATGGTTGGATTTTGGGGAATTTCGATTGATAGGTGAGATTTTGATCCGAGGGTTGGTATGGAATTCCGAGAGTTGCTGTAGCTTTGATAATTTATTTGTGATGTGTGCGCAAAATTTCAGGTCACTCGGACGTCGTTTGGTTGGGTTTTTGATCGAATGCGTGTTTTGGAAGTGTTTGAAGAACTTAGGCTTGAATCCAATGTGAATTGATGATTTCAGTATTTTTACGTGTATTTTGATGATTGGAACATGTTTGGATGATAATTTGGGATATGTTGGTGCCTTTGGTTGAGGTCCTGGGGGCCTCGAGTGTATTCCGGGTTGTGATCACACTCTTATTTGATGTTTTAATGTCATAGTTTTAAACATATAAATGATATCATAATGAATAAATGAGCTTCGATTACTGTTTTGAATGAATCATTAGATCCGTATCGTAATTACGGACCCGTAGCAAAAAGAATCATCGAATTTGGACATTGTATGAGGATTTTATGGCCATTTTACTAAGGTTGCCCAGATTTTCAGGTTAATGACGAAATTGCTCCTGCCAGCGTATTAAAAACATGCACTATTTGCAAATCTTAAAACCTACATATCTCCTCCATTATAAGATCAAATTGAGTGATTCAAAAGCCTAAATTCATTAGAATTTCATAATGAATCCATTCAGGAGCAGTAAAATGCGTGAACAGTATACATATAATGAGTAGGTCGAATTTTCTTCCAATTTCGGAACGAGAAGAAGCTTCTGAGGCGATTTTTAAGATAGAATTCGTGGGATTTCATCGGGTAAGAGTTATTAGACTCGGATTATGTTGTTATGATGCAAAAATATAGATTAAACACTGAAAAACCAAGGATTTAAAGGGTAAAAATGGAGGTTAGAGCTTGAAACCTAAGAAGTGTACAGTTGGAATTTGGGGTTAAACGGACTCCGAGTTTGATAAACTTTATATGTACGGACTTGTGGCGAGACAAGGAATCCGTTGGTAAGATTTTCATAATTTTTTGAGAAGTGGGCCCGGGGCTCGGGTTTTACCAACTTCGTCAATTTTAGTACTTTTCGAGTATTTTTGATTGGGTTATGTTTCTTTGACCCATATTTAGGTATTCTCTATGGTTTTGACAAGATTCGACGCGCGAGGAGGTCTATATGAAAGAAAAAGACATTGTGGATGAGTGTACGGCTGGTTAGAGGTGAGTAGTTGGTATATATATGATGGCCTAAGGGTTTGAAAGCCCGGCTTATCACATTGTGATGCTATATAGGGCGTGACTCGCACCCTGAGGATTGTGACGGGTCCATCCCGAACAAGAATAATGCTATATTGGAAATTGATACGCACCCTATGTTGAATATATCTAGGCTTATTGCCATGTTGGGGGCCTTGTGCCAACCTATAGCATCCTTAGAGGATGAACATTATTGTGATAGCATAATTTGTAAAATCATTGATCTCAGTCCTGTGTTTAATCATTGTTATGAACTACTAAGTAACTTTTTTCTAAAAGTAAATAACTAAAGTATATTCTTTTTAATGAATTGGAAATTGGGAAAAATAAATTAAAACTGCTACGTGACTCATATGCATATTGTGGTCTGAGTATTGATTGGGCTGCACGCCGCAGCCAATATTATAACAAAATAAGGATCGGGTTGCACGCCGCAGTGAATGTTATGTTTATATTGCGCTTGGGCTGAAAGAGCCCCTCCGGAGTCTGTACACATCCCCAGTGAGCGCCGTCCACATTAAATAGATCGGGCTACGCGTCATAGCGGTCAGGTGCATTGCATTGCATTGTATTCATGCATTGTTACTTACTTGTGCTAACTATTATTAGCTGTTGTTGTTGGTTTGTAGCAAGATATCGGACTGTTAGATTTAGCTTTGCTTTGTGGATTTCGTGGATTTCTTATCTTGAGACATTTTATATGTTTATTACTCACTGAGTACTTAGTACTCACCCCTACTCCCTACACCTTTGTGTGCAGATTCAGGTACGCCGGAGGTTTAGCTGAGCAGTCTCATTATCAGAGTTATCAGAGTTGTTGAGGTAGCTGCTGATGTTCGCATGACCTGGCTACTCTTCTTATTCCAGTTTTTATTTATATACTTTCAGACTTGAGTATTTCGTTCAAATATTCTTGTTATCCAGTTCTTGCTTAGAGGCTTGAGACTCGTGACCCCTGATCTTTGGGAGTGTTATTATCCGTTTTCGTACTTCTCATTATTATTATTCTATTATTATTTGATTATTATTATAAACTATGAAATTCTCCTAAAATTGTCGGTTTCGGGACTCATTGTTAAATATGAAAACGACTGTTGGTCTCGCTTGCCTAGCTTTAGAGTTGGGCACCATCACGACCAGGTTTGGGTCGTGACAAGTTGGTATCAGAGCCTAGGGTACTAGATCTCGCGGGCCACTCGTAGGTTATCTCGATCCTTGCGTCCCGAGGTCAAACCTATTTAGACAACAAAATAAACAAACGAACGAAATTTTTCTGCCACATAAGCCGGTTTAGTAGTCTCTCGTGGATCGGTATGTAGACATCCGTATCTATCCTCGGGAGTCTACAGAACTTTTAGGAAACACTTCACTTTCATGGAATTCTTATCGTACGTATTTGATTCAGCTTGAGAAATAACTCTTGAAATTCCTTCCACGCGTCTTTTTGCGCACGCGAGCGTTCAGTAATATAATTGCCTTGATGGCTTGTGATTCCTAGATCAAGTGGCGAGATGTAATCTCCGTGAGTTCATGTTGGGCTAGTCTGGAGGACGAGGATGAATCTTCGCCTATTGCTTGAGCACCGAAGTTCTGATTATGCGAGAAAGTGCTTTCAACTTATGTGTTCGGTAATGTCCTTATTAGCCGGGATGGCGGTCAGATATCAACGTGATGAGAAAGTTAGTGCTATGAGGTGTATCTATGTGATCTTGGTAGTGACGAAGAAGTTTGTGGGATAATAGATGAACTGTTAAGCGATTCGTTCCTATTACGATCTGTTGTGTAGCCCCAAGTTATGGGCGCGTGAAGAATATTATCATATCTCCTAGTTGGAAAGTTAAGTGCAATACGTGTGGAGGAATGAGTTTAGACTGAGAAAGACTAAATTGGTGGTATTATGTGTATGTCGGTGGGAGGTGTGCTGAAATACTAAATTGAGGCGAAGCAGGTGGGTTATCTACTACGGAGTGTTCTCGCGTGGTATGAACCTTGTGTGTGTGTGTTAGAAGATCTCATGTATAATTGAAAGGTATTTTATATGTGTTATGATTCAAATAAGTGCAACGCATGTCCCTGTATCGATTTTGATAATATAATATAGGTAGTATTGAGGTTAATGTTGTTGATATACATTGTGATGTTTTGTTAAGTTGAAGCCGTGTTAGTAGGATTGGTTTTGGTGATTCTCTGGTAGGTGGATAAGCCCAATTACAAAGGAAACTCTGCCGAAGTTCTTGAAAAATTTGGGACTTAGTAAAAAAATTCGGTCACCTAGAGAGTAGGCTTAACTGTTGCATGAATGAATGCAAGAATTGCATCAGAGTTAAAATTTTTGATGATTCGTGTCTCCACAAGCTTGTGAAAGAGTGAATTTAATCTCACCATGATATTACGACAGAAATAGAGTAGATGTGATGTGATATATATGGCTTTGAGCTATGTTGGGGAGGTTGTCGTTGATTGGCTGCTTGCACGATGATGTGCTATGTTTATTCTGTATTAAAGTATAATGGCGAACCAGTTCTGATTGCAGAAATTGAGCAAAGAACGGCACGAGTGAAGGAAATTTGACAAGATGTCAAGAGATTGGATCAGCAGGAAGGAAGTTTCGATTGTTAAGATAAATTAGTATGATTTTCAGCGTCACTTGAGATTGGTTTTGTGTCCTGGTTAATGATTCTTGATCGCTCTTCAGTGTTAGTGCGGCCAGTGGTTTGGAGGTGCACTCCAGATATTGTTGTGGTAGGTTGTGGGAGTGTGTTCCGCTGGAATATTTTATAAGTGTGACATGTGATCACTTGATTGATTAAAGATCTAAACCAAGTATGAAATTTGAGATGAGGTCGTTAAATTAAAGATTCATGCCTGGAGGGTACTTGGCATATTGAGTTGGGAACTGGGGAGGATTACTACGATTATGATGGTTGTTCTTATGTTCTATGAAGAAAATGGAAGTTATTATGGACCTTTGAGAGGTTCTTAGACTAGTTCAGTGTGATCAGAATCGGCTTGAAGTCGGTGTATGGACTTAATATGAATAATGGATCTATGTTAGGCCAGATGTGTGCATTTTTGTAATGCGGTCCTCATGGAGGAGCGGTGAGGATGATGCTTCATTGTCAGATATCTCGCATAGTCATGCATTGCGCTGTGTGAGTTGTGAGACGGCTTGAGAAATTGCTTACATGTTAAGAATACGCGTAGGAATGATGTTATATGAGCAACATGGCTGTTGAAATTTCGATTGTATAACGCGCCTCAGTTGTGCTTGAATTTTGTAGTTATAATGCTATATAATCCTCAGAGGTGTTATTATTCACTTAGCATGCTTATGACCGATATTCGGTATTTTGTTGTAATGATCAAATTTGGCTCGATGTGCATTTCCTTATGTGAGATCTATGCGTGGATCGGGTGGCACGTCGCAGCGGTCATATGCATTGCATTGCATTCACTCTTGTTTGTACTATGTGGCATGACATTAGCATTCATATATCATCGACATACATACTGTCACTTGCCTTGTTGACCAGATACCTAGTGTTAAATGTTGAGGAGCGTTGTGCCCAAGGGGTCGACTTGTGAGCTGACTTTCTCTATCTTATATAGCATTCATATGCTGGCTGTTGAAAAAGGAAAAAGGGATATTTGTAAAGAGATTTTCAAAACTGATATTTTTAAGTGATTTTTGAGCTTTTCTAAATGCTTTTTTGCAATATTATGATTTTTTCAAAGGGATTTCACTGTCTTGTATATCATTTTGGTGTGCCCATACGTTTTTTCTTATTGCTCAGTTGTTATTCTCTTTTATTACCACTAAGTTGGAAGTACTCAATTTACTCCCTACACCTTGCGTGCAGTTGCAAGTATTTCACCCGTTAGCGGGTTATTAGCAGGGCAAAATACTTGTGGTGGTAGTTGAGCAAGGTGGCCGCTAGCGTTTGTGGCACCGCATTTCATTCTTCGTATTCTAGTTTTCATCCTATATTTATCTATACATTTTTTGCCTGTAGTAGTGTCTTTACTCATTAGATGCTCGTGACTTGTGACATTCCGGTTGGGTTATATTGGGATGAAATTTAATAGTTAAATGCCATTAATTAGTAATTTTATTCACTTATGATTAGTAGTTGCTAAAAGAGGATTTGAGGTTGTCAGCTAGCTTTGTCTTCACGAGAGGCGCCATCACGACCGGGTAGGGAAAATTGGGTCGTGACATTGAATAGAGTCGTTGATAGCTCAAAATAGATGGATTCCTCTGTCATGTGCCTTTGCACTCACTGGAACGACAAAAGAAAAAAGAGAGAGAAGGAAGCGTCTGATAATTTTGAAGAGAGATAAGTCTTGCGTGAAAATAGAGGCAGCAATATCTTGCGTGAAGATTAGAGGAGCTTGAAATTTTCTTGGAAGTGGAGAAGATAACAAGGGAAGGGATAGATGTTAGGGTTAAAATTAGGGGGGTGAAACACTTTAAGGGAGGATTGGGCTGAAGATAGTATTTGGGCTTTTTGTTCGGACGAAATGGGCAAGTATTGAACCTGATTTTGAGTTCAAAAATCCATTCTTCTTATATTCTTTCAAGCTTCTAAGTTGGGTCATACTTAACACACATTATATAATACTATTAAATGAACAATAGTAATAATAATATTTAGTAACTAATAAAAATAATAATAACACTAGTTATATATTCTTTAGTAGTAGTGGTGGTAATAATAATAATAATAATAATAATAATAATAATAATAATAATAATAATAATAATAATAATAATAATAATAATAATAATAATAATAATAATAATAATAATAATAATAATAATAATAATAATACTCTAGTATTAATACTAATTTAATAATAGTAGTAGTAACAGATGTCACAAAAATAGTAGTAAAACTAAAGTATTTAAAATATTAGTAACTTAAAAGCTCAATAGAATAGATTGGAAGAAATGAGGGAAAAAATTGGATGTCAACAGAATGACCGTATGGAAGAAGCTCTATGAGCATATAGGACGACTCACCGCATGCCAACACATGCGACTCCTTATTCACTCGTTTATGGAGTCGAAGTCGTCTTGCCACTTGAACGTCAAATACCTTTGTTACGACTGAGTATTCAAGAAGGGATCACCGATGAAGAAAATGCTCAACTTTGATTAGCATAGTTGAAAGCTCTTAATGAAAAGAGATTGGAAGGTCAACAGAGTCTTGAATGTTATCAAGCTCGATTATCTCGTGCCTTCAATAAATGAGTTCGCCCGAGATCCTTTCAAGTAGGAGTTTAAGTCCTTGCCGTATGAAGACCCATAATTACTTCCCATAAACCTGTAGGGAAGTTTACTTCAAAATGGGACGGGCCATGTCGTACAAGAAGCTTACTCAAGAGGGGCTTACAAGCTGGTTTATGCAGATGGTATGAGAATTAGCCCTATCAATGGCAAGTTATTAAAGAAGTATTATCTTGAAGTTGCAACACTCCTTGACGCACGAGCCTAAACTGCATATTGCTACACTCCTGGCACACAAGAGTATAAATTGTGTGCGGCCCAAATATAAAAAAAGAGTCCGCTAGGTTGAAAGTATCAAAAGAGACAACCTAGGCAAAAGTTAGGACTTAAAAAAAAGGTCTGCTAGGTTGAAAACTTCGAGAGAGCCGGCCTAGGAAAATGTTAGGACCCAAAAAAAAAGTTCGTTAGGTTGAAAATCTCGAAAGAGGCGGCCTAGGCAAAAGTGAGGACGTAGAAAAACAATTACCCAGTCTGAACTACGGTATGACTTGATCCTCTTTGCCGAGGTACGTAGGAAGCTTAGAGTTTTATTCTATGTTCAGTCGCATATGTTCAAAAAATACATATTGCCCCAATTGTTGTCCAAGTGAAGTATGAAGGAATGTAAAACCAAGCTGAAACGCCATCCTCCTGTTGAACTTTGATCTCATTTGATATAAAGGGGCAGGCTTCCATGGTAAATTGGTCTCTTCAATGGAATTATTATAGTCTTTTACGATACTTTCAAGTATTTTCAATTAAGCCTGGTGATTCGTTATGCCCTTAACTTTGCCAAACCTTCAAATTTTTTGTCTTCAAGTTGAAGTCTGCAAATCTGCCAATCTTTAAGTTGAAGTATTCAAGCCCTCCATGTCCATCAACCTTCAAGTTTAAGTCCTTAAGTTCATCAGAATTCAAGTTGAGTTATTTAAGCCCTCAAAGTCTCCAAGTTGAAATATTCAAGTCTGTCGGTCTTCAAGTTTAAATTTGCAATGTCCGCCGACTTTTCAAAGTTTTCCAAGTGTTCAAGTCGATGTCATCAAGTCCACGAAGTCTTCGAGTTGAAGACCTCATTCTATGTTGCCTCGATTTGCGTGCACGATCCGAGCATGTAGCGGAAAGATTTTGTGATAGAAAATATGAATTCTATGAGAAATTTGGATAAAAATGATATTAATATTGATATGGTTGACTTCGGTCAACATTTTTGGTAAACGGATTCGGACCCGAGATTGGATGGTCCCGAGAGGTCCGTAGGAAAATATGGGACTTGGACATGCGTCCGGAGTCGAATTCCGAGGCCTAGAGCCCAAGTTATGAATTTTTCTATGAAATTGTTTTTGATGTAATTGTTAAAGGAAATGAATTAATTGACCTTGGTATCGGGCTCGTATTTTGGTTCCGACGCCCGGTACAAGTATTAAATATTATATATGTGATTTCTGTAAAGTTTGGTGACATTCGGATGTCGTTTGAGATGTTTTGGACCTTGAGTTCCAAGTTTGAAAGTTTTGAAAACCGAAAGTATGAAAATCATGAATTTGAGGCTTGATTTGATGAAAACGATGTGATATTGGCGATGTGATCGCACGAACAAGTTCATAATGTGTTTTTGAGGTTGTGTACATGTTTGGTTTGGAGCCGGGGGCTCGGGTAAAGATTTGATAGGCCGTTGGATTAAATTCTGAAATGTTGCACTGCTGGTTTTTCACCCAGCTGTTGGCTTCGCAATTGCGAAGTATTTCTCGCAATTGCGAAGGGGGCAGTACAAGGCAGGGCTCGCAAATGCGAACAATTGTTCGCAAATGCGAAAGTCCCCAGGGCCTGCCTATGTTCGCAAATGCGAACAAAAGTTCGCAAATGCGAACATTCACTATACTGCCTGTGTTCGCAAATGCGAACCATTGTTCGCAAATGCGAACACTGCCCAATATTGCCTGTGTTCGCAAATGCGAACATTAGTTCGCAAATGCGCACATCCCTTTGACTGCCAGTGTTCGCAAATGCGAACATATGTTCGCAAATGCGAACTTCCCAGCTTTAGCTTATTTTTCAAACTCCGGAAATTGGTCGGGGTTCGCAATTGCGAACCCATGTTCGCAAATGCGAACACAGAGACCTGTAAAACATGATTTTCAGTTCATTTCTTCACTTTTTACAAAACAAAAACACCCATTTGCGATTCTTCACGGATTCCTTCTTCATCAAAACAATTGTAAGTCACTTTTTACTTAATTCTTTCAATTCCTAACATCATTAAACATGTTTTTCAATAGAAATCAAAGGTTTTCATGGTAGAATTTCTTGTTTTTGTTAGAATATAGGGTTTTTCATAAATTGGGAAATTGGACCTCGAATTGAGGTCCGATTTTGAAACAAATTATATACATGAACTCGTGGGGGGATGGGTAACCGGATTTTGGTCCTAACCCCGAGTTCCGACCATGTGGGCCCGGGGTTGAAATTCACTATTCCGGGGCAGAATGTTGTAAAAGTTGTATTTGGTCTTAAGAATTAGTTTGTTGAGTAGTATTGATGATATTAAATCAATTGTGTATAGATACGGTTGGATTGGAGCCAAATTTGAAAGAAAAAGACATTTCCACGGATTGAATTGTTCATAAACATTCGAGGTAAGTGTTTGATCTATCCTAGCTTGAGGGAATAGGATTATGTGTTATGTGTTATGTGATCGAGTGCGGTGTATGGGCTGTGGTGACGAGCATCCATAAACTGGCGTCTAGTATGACCGTGAGTCGTTGAAAATGATTATTTTGAGATATATTACAGATGAATTGTTATTGTTCTCCCTTGTCGGGACTTGTTGTGAAGATGATTATTGATTGCCCTTGTTGGGACAGTTTATGAATTACTGCTTCTTTCTTTGCCCTTAACTGTGATTGTTATTTGGGTGAGGAAGAGTGATAATGCACGAAGGGTGATGCCGTGCCATGTTTATTTATTTATGCACGAAGGTTAATGTCGTGCCATGTTTTATTGATTATGCACGAAGGATCATGCCGTGCCCTGTTATTGAACCATGTACGAAGGATCATGCCGTATTATGGATGTGAGGATGAGAGTAAAAGCACGAAGGGTGATGTCGTGTACTTTATTTGCTTATTTGGTGAGGATGAGAGTAAAAGCACGAAGGGTGATGCCGTGCAGCTGCTTGCTATTCTTTGACTTGATATTACTTGTGTTTCAATTATACTTTGTTCTTCCTTGTGAATTTATTAACTGTTGTTAATTGTTGAATTCTTTGAGATATTCCTTATTGTGTTATTACCTGGTTATTTCTTGTTATTCTGTGGTATACATATATATTGAATTGCACAGGTTTATGTGGGTGTCTGGTCTGAGGCTTGTCACTACTTCGCCGGGATAGGCCAGGCACTTACCGACACATGGGGTCGGTTGTGCTGATACTACAACTACGTGCGTTTTTGCACAGGTCCGAGTTACGATCAGGAGCAGCAGCAGCAGTAAATAGATTGCGTGGGAGTTGATCATATTTGAGACCGAGGTAGCTTGCAGACGTCCGCAGGCCCGGCGTCTCTCTCTTTATTTATGTTATTAGCTGGAGTCTCTTTGTTCCGAGACAAACAGAATTGTGTTATATTTCTTTCAGACTTTTATGTGTAGTATTCCATAGTAGTTTGTGAGTTGGTGACTCCACGTCTTGGGTAGAGGATCTCAGTATGATTTTCACTTTGTAATTAGTTATTTCTATTTCGATAAAGTATTCCGCATTTATTTAATTAAAATTGTGTTAAAAACGGGATAGTATGAATACAGTGGCTTGCCTAGCTACCACGAGTAGGCGCCATCACGATCCCGATGTTGGGGGAAAATCCGGGTCGTGACAAGTTGGTATCGAGCTCTAGGTTACATAGGTCTCACCACTCACGAACAAGCTTAGTAGAGTTTGAGAGGTAGGTACGGAGACGTATGTACTTGTCCTCCAGAGTCTATTGAGTTAGGAAAGAGTCTCTCGTTTGTTCTTTCTTGTCGTGCGACTTGTTCCTCGATTGCTGATTGAATTTCTATTCTGTCCTTTCGCGGATGGTGAGGACACGTGCTTCTTCGTCCGCCGACCAGCAGCCCGAGCCCCAGGCGGCTCCTGCGAGGCGCGGGGGCCGAGGCCGTATCGAGAAGCCGTGGTAGGGGTAGAGCTCGGCCCCGGGCAGCTACCTGGAGGTGGAGCCTCGTATTGAGATTGACGAGGAGGTTCCGGTTCCAGCAGCTCCGGTGGGCCCAGCTCAGGTCCCAGGAGAGGCTTTATTTACCCGGATCTCCGGGATGCTTTGGTCGGAATAGCGGGATTTATGGACGGCATTGCCAGGGAGCGGGTTTATTATCGGTTGCACCGGCCGCTTCTCAGTTGGAGGAGGGGCCCGGACTCCTGTTGCTCGTACTCGGAGCCGGTAGCTCCTCGGCCTCGAGCACCGGTGGTTCGGCCGGTTGTGGCCACTCGGTCGAGTACCACCGGCTCATGCGGTGATGGAGCGGCCATGACTTCGATTCGTTATGGAGGCTTGATCGGTTATCCAAGCTATTTACCACTACATTCGGTGGAGCCGCATCAGAGGATCCTCGGGACTTCTTATTCGGTTGCCATGAGATTCTCAAGACTGTGGGGATCGTGGAGACAAACGGGGTTGATTTTTGCACTTTCAGGCTTGCGGGATCCGCCGAGACTTGGTGGAGAGATTTCTACTTATCTCGACCAGCAGGGTCCCCAGCTTTATCATGGGATCGGTTTGCGGAACTATTTATGGAGAAGTTTCTCCCTGCTACTCGGCGGGATGTACTTCGGAGGCAGTTTGAGCGCCTCCATCAGGGCACTATGACAGTTACACAGTATGAGACGAGATTTGTCGATTTGGCTCGTCATGCAGTGGTGATACTTCCCACGGAGCGGGAGAGGGTCCGCAGGTTTATAGATGGGCTTAATCGGCCGATTAGACTCCAGATGGCTATGGGCGTGGGGAGTGACATATCAGTTCAGAAGGCAGCCAATGCAGCACGCAGAGTTGAGATGGCTCTCGCTAGAGGAGGCGGTTATTCTTCGGATAAGAGGCCTCGTCATTCGGGTAGGTTTGGTGCTTCTTCCTCTGGTAGCAGAGAATCCTTTGATAGAGGCCAGTCTTCCAGGCCTTTTCATTCCGCCCTTCAGGCTTCACAGGGTGGACCAGGTGATCGTGGTTTTCGGGGGCATTATTCAGACCAGCCTCCTATTAATGCTCAGCCTCTTCAGAGTGTTCGTGGAGGCCATTCAGGTCGTCAGGGCCAGCAGCCCTATCAGTCTAAGAGTTGCTACGGTTGTGGTGACCCAGGTCATTTTATCAGGTATTGCCCTCTAGCAGCGGGCAACTCTCAGCAGCGAGGTCCTCGTCCTATGATTCAGGCCCCGGCTGACCCTCAGCCTGCCCAGCCAGCCAGAGGCGGGGGTAGAGATTATAGAGGTGGAGGTCGAGACCGTAGAGGTGGAGACCGTCCAGCGAGAGGTAGAGGTCAGCCAGTTGATGGTCGTCCTAGAGACGCAACTCAGAGGGGAGGTGCAGATCCCCGATTCTATGCTTTACCAGCCAGGCCAGAGGCAGAGGCATCAGATACCGTGATTATAGGTACTATTCTTGTGTGTGGCAGAGGTGCTTCAGTATTATTTGACCCGGGATCTACATATTCCTATGTGTCTTCCTACTTCGCACCGTATTTGGTCGTGCCCGCCTATGCTCTGGATATTCCAGTTTATGTGGCTACACCAGTGGGTGACTCCATTGTAGTCGATCGGGTGCATCGTTCGTGCGTAGTTATATTTGGGGGTCTTGAGACCCGTGTTGATCTGTTGCTTTTGGATATGGTAGATTTTGATGTCATATTTGGGATGGACTGGTTGTCCCCATACCATGCTATTCTTGATTGCCATGCTAAGACGGTGACCTTAGCCTTGCCAAAATCACCCCGACTAGAGTGGAAAGGTACCTCAAGCCACTCCGTTCGCACTGTTATTTCTTATGTTAAGGCTCAACGTATGGTCGAGAAGGGGTGTCTAGCTTATCTGGCTTATGTTCGTGATTCCAGCGCAGAAGTTCCTTCCATTGAGTCGGTCCCTATTGCACGGGAGTTTCAGGAGGTTTTTCCTTCAGACCTGCCGGGCATGCCACCCGACAGGGATATTGATATATGTATTGGCCTGGCACCGGGCACTCGGCCCATCTCTATTCCACCCTATCGTATGGCCTCGCCGGAGTTAAAAGAGTTAAAAGATCAGTTGCAAGACCTTTTTAAGAAGGGCTTTATCAGGCTCAGTGTTTCCCCCTGGGGAGCACCTGTATTATTTGTAAAGAAGAAAGATGGCTCGATGCGGATGTGTATTGATTACCGGCAGTTAAACAAGGTGACTATCAAAAATAAATATCCACTTACGCGAATTGATGATTTATTTGACCAGCTTCAGGGTGCCAAGGTATTTTCAAAGATAGACTTGAGTTCAGGCTACCATCAGTTGAAGATCAGGGCGGCTGACATTCCTAAGACAGCCTTTCGCTCTAGATATGGGCATTATGAGTTCTTGGTCATGTCCTTCGGGTTGACCAATGCCCCGGCAGCATTCATGGAGTTGATGAATCGGGTATTCAGGCCTTACTTAGATCTGTTCGTGATAGTCTTCATAGATGACATCCTGGTGTACTCCCGCAGCCAGGAAGAGCACGAGCAGCACCTCAGAGTGGTTCTTCAGACTCTGAAAGATAACCGGCTATATGCCAAATTTTCTAAATGTGAGTTCTGGCTGAGTTCGGTAGCATTTCTGGGTCACATTGTATCAGTGGAAGGTATTCAGGTAGACCCAAAGAAGATTGAGGCCATCTAATGAAGATACTATAGCTTCAGTGACTAAGATCCGGAGTTTCTTGGGGTTAGAAGGTTACTACCGTCGATTTATAGAGCGGTTCTCTTCTATTGCAGCCCCGATGACCAGGTTAACCCAAAAGGGTGCCCAGTTCCAGTGGTCAGATGAGTGTGAGGCGAGCTTCCAAAAGCTCAAGACAGCCTTGACTACAGCACCCGTGTTGATACTACCTACGGGTGCATGGCCTTATACAGTTTACTGTGATGCATCCCGTACGGGGCTTGGAGCGGTATTGATGCGGGATGGTAAGGTTATTGCTTACGCTTTGAGACAGTTGAAAATACATGAGAAGAATTATACGGTTCATGATCTTGATGAGTTAGCAGCAGTGGTTCATGCCTTAAAGATCTGGAGGCATTATCTATATGGTGTGACATGTGAGGTGTACACCGATCACAAAAGCCTACGGTACTTGTTCAAACAGAAGGAGTTGAATCTACGACAGCGGAGATGGTTAGAGTTGCTAAAAGACTATGATGTTACTATATTATATCACCCAGGTAAGGCCAATGTGGTGGCCGATGCTTTGAGTAGAAAGTATGCCAGCATGGGTAGTCTTGCATATATTCCGGTCAATCAGAGACCATTAGCTCTAGATGTCCAGGCCTTAGCCAACCGGTTCGTGAGATTAGACATTTCTGAGCCTAGCAGAGTGTTAGACTGCACGGTCGCTCGTTCTTCTTTATTAGAGCGTATCCGTGAGAGGCAATTTGATGATCCTCATTTGCGTGAGTTGAGAGATACGGTACAGCGGGGAGGTGCCACACAGGTAAGTCTAGATGATGATGGGTTATTGAAATTGCAGGGTCGAGTTTGTGTGCCCAATGTCGAAGGAATTCGAGAGTTGATCTTAGCAGAGGCCCACAGTTCGCGGTATTCTATTCACCCGGGCGCCGCGAAGATGTACCAGGACTTACGGCAACACTATTGGTGGCGCAGAATGAAGAAAGATATCGTTGCGTATGTCGCTCGGTGTCTAAATTGTCAGCAGGTGAAATATGAGCACCAGAGACCTGGTGGTGTATTCCAGAGGATTGAAATTCCGAGTGGAAATGGGAGCGGATCACTATGGACTTCGTTACTGGACTTCCTTTGACTCGGAGGAAATTTGATGCTATTTGGGTCATTGTTGATAGGCTGACCAAATCAGCACACTTTATCCCAGTATCTGTCTCCTACTCGTCGGAGAGGTTAGCGGAGGTTTACATTAGAGAGATTGTTCGTCTCCGTGGGGTGCCAGTATCTATTATCTCTGATCGGGGAATGCAGTTTACCTCGCGGTTCTGGAGAGCGGTCCAGCGGGAGTTAGGCACCCAGGTTCAGTTGAGTACAGCATTTCATCCTCAGACGGATGGCCAGTCCGAGAGGACTATTCAGATTCTTGAGGACATGCTTCGAGCCTGTGTTATTGATTTCGGAGGCTCGTGGGACCAGTTTCTGCCATTAGCAGAGTTCGCCTACAATAACAGTTACCAGTCTAGCATCCAGATGGCTCCGTATGAGGCGTTATATGGTAGGCGATGTCGATCACCGGTTGGATGGTTTGAACCGGGAGAGGCTCGGTTGTTGGGTACAGATTTAGTTCAGGAGGCCTTGGATAAGGTCAAGACTATTCAGGAGAGATTGCGTTCAGCTCAGTCCAGGCAAAAGACTTATGCGGATCGTAAGGTTCGAGATGTAGATTTCATGGTTGGTGAACGAGTATTGCTTCGAGTGTCGCCTATGAAGGGCGTGATGAGGTTCGGGAAGAAGGGCAAGCTCAGCCCTAGGTATATTGGTCCATTTGAGATTCTAGACGAGTGGGAGGGGTGGCTTACAGACTAGCTCTGTCGCCTAGCTTATCAGCTGTGCATCCAGTTTTTCATGTATCTATGCTTCGGAGATACCACGGCGATCCCACACATGTGTTAGACTTCAGTACTGTCCAATTGGACAATGATCTATCTTACGAGGAGGAGCCGGTGGCTATTCTAGACCGGCAGGTTCGACAGCTGAGGTCGAAGAGTTATCCTTCGGTGCGTGTTCAGTGGAGAGGTCAGCCTCCTGAGGCATCGACCTGGGAGTCCGAGTCTGATATGCGGAGCCGCTACCCACACTTGTTTCCTGACTCAGGTACTTCTTTCTTTTGTCCGTTCGAGGACGAACGGTTGTTTTAGAGGTGGAGATTGTGACGACCCAAAGGGTCATCACTTATTTAATTAATCATTTCGAGCTTCTGAGGCCTTGAAAACCTCATTCCATGTTACCTCGATTTACGTGCACAATCCGAGCATGTAGCCGGAAAGATTTTGTGATAGAAAATATGAATTCTATGAGAAATTTGGATAAAAATGATATTAATATTGATATGGTTGACTTCGGTCAACATTTTTGGTAAACGGATCCGGACCGAGATTGGATGGTCCCGAGAGGTCCGTAGGAAAATATGGGACTTGGACATGCGTCCGGAGTCGAATTCCGAGGCCTAGAGCCCAAGTTATGAATTTTTCTATGAAATTGTTTTTGATGTAATTGTTAAAGGAAATGAATTAATTGACGTTGGTATCGGGCTCGTATTTTGGTTCCGACGCCCGGTACAAGTCTTAAATATTATATATGTGATTTCTGTAAAGTTTGGTGACATTCGGATGTCGTTTGAGATGTTTTGGACCTTGAGTTCCAAGTTTGAAAGTTTTGAAAACCGAAAGTATGAAAATCATGAATTTGAGGCTTGATTTGATGAAAACGATGTGATATTGGCGATGTGATCGCACGAACAAGTTCATAATGTGTTTTTGAGGTTGTGTACATGTTTGGTTTGGAGCCGGGGGGCTCGGGTAAAGATTTGATAGGCCGTTGGATGAAATTCTGAATTTTTGCACTGCTGGTTTTTCACCCAGCTGTTGGCTTCGCAATTGCGAAGTATTTCTCGCAATTGCGAAGGGGCAGTACAAGGTAGGGCTCGCAAATGCGAACCCTGATCGCAAATGCGAAACCCCTCATGCCCAGCCTTGTTCGCAAATGCGAACAACAGTTCGCAAATGCGAACATTCCCTATACTGCCTGTGTTCGCAAATGCGAACCATTGTTCGCAAATGCGAATACTGCCCTATACTGTCTGTGTTCGCAAATGCGAACATTAGTTCGCAAATGCGAACACTCCCCTTTTCTGCCAGTGTTCGCAAATGCGAACAAAAGTTCGCAAATGCGAACTTCCCAGCCTTAGTTTATTTTTCAAACTCCAGAAATTGGTCGGGATTCGCAATTGCGAACCCATGTTCGCAAATGCGAACACAGAGACTGTAAAACACGATTTTCAGTTCATTTCTTCACTTTTTACAAAACAAAAACACCCATTTGCGATTCTTCACGGATTCCTTCTTCATCAAAACAATTGTAAGTCACTTTTTACTTAATTCTTTCAATTCCTAACATCATTAAACATGTTTTTCAATAGAAATCAAAGGTTTTCATGGTAGAATTTCTTGTTTTTGTTAGAATATAGGGTTTTTCATAAATTGGGAAATTGGACCTCGAATTGAGGTCCGATTTTGAAACAAATCATATACATGAACTCGTGGGGAGATGGGTAACCGAATTTTGGTCCTAACCCCGAGTTCCGACCATGTGGGCCCGGGGTCGAAAATTACTATTCCGGGCAGAATGTTGTAAAAGTTGTAATTGGGTCTTAAGAATTAGTTTGTTGAGTAGTATTGATGATATTAAATCAATTGTGTATAGATACGGTTGGATTGGAGCCAAATTTGAAAGAAAAAGACATTTCCACGGATTGAATTGTTCATAAACATTCGAGGTAAGTGTTTGATCTATCCTAGCTTGAGGGAATAGGATTATGTGTTATGTGTTATGTGATCGAGTGCGGTGTATGGGCTGTGGTGACGAGCATCCATACACTGGCGTCTAGTATGACCGTGAGTCGTTGAAAATGATTATTTTGAGATATATTACAGATGAATTGTTATTGTTCCCCCTTGTTGGGACTTGTTGTGAAGATGATTATTGATTGCCCTTGTTGGGACAGTTTATGAATTACTGCTTCTTTCTTTGCCCTTAACTGTGATTGTTATTTGGGTGAGGAAGAGTGATAATGCACGAAGGGTGATGCCGTGCCATGTTTATTTATTTATGCACGAAGGTTAATGCCGTGCCATGCTTTATTGATTATGCACGAAGGATCATGCCGTGCCCTGTTATTGAACCATGTACGAAGGATCATGCCGTACTATGGATGTGAGGATGAGAGTAAAAGCACGAAGGGTGATGCCGTGTACTTTATTTGCTTATTTGGTGAGGATGAGAGTAAAAGCACGAAGGGTGATGCCGTGCAACTGCTTGTTATTCCTTGACTTGATATTACTTGTGTTTCCATTATACTTTGTTTTTCCTTGTGAATTTATTAACTGTTGTTAATTGTTGAATTCTATTGCGTTGTTACTTGATTATTTCTCGTTATCTTGTGGTATACATATATATATATATAGAACTGCACAGGTTTATGGGGGTGTACGGTCCTAGGCTTGTCACTACTTCGCCGGGATAGGCCAGGCACTTACCAGCACATGGGGTCGGTTGTGCTGATACTGCACTTCTGTGCATTTTTGCACAGGTCCAGGTTACGATCAGGAGCAGCAGCAGTAAATAGATTGCGTGGGAGTTGATCATATTTGAGACCGAGGTAGCTTGCAGACGTCCGCAGGCCCGGCGTCTCTTTCTTTATTTATGTTATTTGCTGTAGTCTCTTTGTTCCGAGACAAACAGAATTATGTTATATTTCCTTGAGACTTTTATGTGTAGTATTCCATAGTAGTTCGTGAGTTGGTGACTCCACGTCTTGGGTAGAGGATTTCGGTATGATTTTCACTTTGTAATTAGTTATTTCTATTTCGATAAAGTATTCCGCATTTATTTAATTAAAATTGTGTTAAAAACAGGATAGTATGAATACAGTGGCTTGCCTAGCTACCACGAGTGTCGGTCTTCAACTTTAAGTTTGCAAAGTTCGCCGACTCTTCAAAGTTTTCCAAGTGTTCAAGTTGACGTCATCAAGTCCATGAAGTCTTCGAGTTGAAGCTCTATAACTTTTCAATCTTAAGGTGGACATATGAGTCCCTTTGCACCTTAAGTTGGCCTCTTCATGGGTTTGTCCTTAAAAGAAACTATAACTTTCCAATCTTAAGGTGGACATATGAGTCTCTTTTCACTTTAAGTTGGCCTCTTCGTGGGTTTGTCCTTAAAAGGAACTATAAATTTCCGATCTTAAGGTGGACATATGAGTCCCTTTGCACCTTAAGTTGGACTCTCCGTGGGGTTTGTCTTTAAAAAGAACTACAACTCTCCAATCTTAAGGTACACGTTTAAGTCCCTTTGTACCTTAAGTTGGCCTGGCGTCTTTGCGGATGTGTCCGTCTATATGTTAATGCAGATGTGTCAGTCTATATGTTGTTGTGATTTGTCTGACTATATATTGATGCAGATTCGTCCATTTATACGTTGATGCGGATGTTTCCATTTATATGTTGATGCAGATTTGTCCACCTATTTGTTTATACGGATTTGTCCGTCCATATGTTGATACAGATTTGTCCATCTATATATTGATGTGGATTTGTCCATCCATATGTTGATGTGTCTTTGTCCATCTATATAATGATGAGGGTTTGTGCATCTATATGTTGATGTGAATTTATCCATCTATATGTTGAGGTGAATGTGTCCGTCTATATGTTGAGGCGGATGTGTCTGTCTATATGTTGATACAGATTTGTCCAACCATATATTGTTTCGGGTTTGTCTATCTATATGTTAATGCGCATTTGTCCATCCATATGTTGATACGAGTTTGTCCATCTATATGTTGCTGCAGATTTTCCATCTATATGTTGAGGTGAATGTGTTCGTCTATATGTTGAGGCGGATGTGTTCGTCTAAATATTGATGCGGATTTGACCATCTATATGTTGATGCTGTTTTGTCCGTTTATATTTGGATGCGGGTTTGTCCGTCTATATTGATGCAGATTCTTCCATCTATATGTTGATGATGATGTGTATGTTTATATGTTGATGCGGATTTGTCCATCCATATGTTGATGCAGATTTGTCAATCCATATATTGATGCGGGTTTTTCCATTTATGATTATGCGAATTTATCCATTCATATGTTGATATGGCTTTGTCCATCCATATGTTGATGTGGGTTTGTCCATTTATATGTTGATGCGGGTTTATCCATCCATATGTTGATGCGGCTTTGTCCATCCATATGTTGATGGGGGTTTGTCCATCTATATGTTGATGCGGATTTATCCATCTATATGTTGAGGTGAAATATGTTCTTCTATATGTTGAGGAGGATGTCTCCGTCTATATGTTGATGCGGATTTGTCCGTCTATATGTTGATTCAGATTTGTTCCGTCTATATGCTGATGCGGATTTGTCCGTCAATATATTAATGTGAATTAGTCCTTCTATATACTAAGGTGGATGTGTCCACCTCTATGTTGATGTTGATGTGTCCGTCTATAAGTTGCTACAAGATCCGCCCATCTATAAATGTTGTGGGTTTAACCGTCTGTAAGTTGTTGCGGATTTATACTTCGATAAGATGTCATTGTAATGACCCGATCCCTCGTCACGGGACTAACCGCCCCGTTTTATGCTTCTATATGTTTCATTATATGTGTTTGGAGAATTTGAAGTAACTCGGATAGAGTTCGGGTATAAATAAGACAATAAGTCTCTTTATGAGAAGATTAATTTGGAAAAGTCAACCGAAAGTTGACTTATGAGTTAGAAGGCTCGGAATGGATTCCGATGATTCGCCTAGTTTTGGAGGATAATTTGTGACTTAGGGGCACAATCCGAGTTAAATTTGGAGGTCCAATGTAGAATTAGGCTTGAATTGGCTAAGATTGAATTTTGGCGAATTACGGTTGATAGATGAGATTTTGATTCGAGGGTTGGAATGGAATTTTGAGAGTTGCTATAGCTTCGATATTTGGTTTGTGATGTATTCACAAAATTTCAGGTCATTCGGACGTCGTTTGGTTGGGTTTTTAATCGAATGCGTGTTTCTGATGTTTTTAAAGAACTTAGGCTTGAATCCGATGTGAATTGATGATTTCAGTATTGTTAAGTGTGTTTTGATGATTGGAAGAAGTTTGGATGATGTTTTGGGATATGTTTGTGCCTTTAGTTGAGGTCCTGGGGGCCTCGGGTGTATTTCGGGTTGTGATCACGCTCTTATTTGATGTTTCAATGTAATATTTTTGGACATAAAAGGCTATCATATTAAACAAATAAGCTCCAATTACTATTTTGAATGAAGAATTAGATCTGTATCGTAATTACGGACCCGTAGAAAAAAGAATCATCAAATTTGGACATCATATGAGGATGTTATGGCCATTTTACTAAGGTTAACAAGATATTTAGGTTAATGACGAAATTGCTCCTGACGGCGTATTAAAAACCTACACTAATTGTAAATCTTAAAACCTACATATCTCCTTTATTATAAGGTCAAATTGAGTGATTCAAAAGCCTAAATTCATTAGAATTTCACATGGAATCTATTGGGAGCAGTAAAACGTGTGAACAGTATACCTATAATGAGCAGGTCGAATTTTCTTCTAATTTTGGAACGGGAAGAAGCTTTTGAGGATATTTTTAAGAGAGAATTCGTGGGATTTCATCAGGTAAGAGTTCTTAGACTCAGATTATGTTGTTATTATGTAAAAACATAGATTAAACACTGAAAAACCAAGGATTTAAAGGGTAAAAATGGAGGTTAGGGATTGAAACCTAAGAAAGTATAAAGTTTGAATTTGAGGGGTCAAACGGACTCCGATTTTGATAAACTTTATATGTACGAACTTGTGGAGAGACGAGGAACCCGTTGGTATGATTTTCAGAATTTTTTCGAGAAGTGGGCCCAGGGCTCGGGTTTTACCAACTTCGTCAATTTTAGTACTTTTCGAGCAATTTTGATTGGGTTGTGTTTCTTTGACCCATATCTATGTATTCGCTGTGGTTTTGACTAGATTCAAGCGCGAGGAGATCGATACGAAAGAAAGAGGCATTGCGGACGAGTCTACGACCGGTTAGAGGCGAGTAGTTGGTATATATGATGGCTTGAGGGTTTGAAACCCCGGCTTATCACATTGCGATGCTATATAGGGCGTGACTCGCACCCTATGGCAGGTGCGAGATTGCTTATGACTGAGGATTGTGACTTGGTCCATCCCGAACAAGAATAATGCTATATTGAAAATTGATACGCACCCTGTGTTGAATATATCTGGGCTTATTGCCATGTTTGGGGCCTTGTGCCGAGTTGTAGCATCCTTAGAGGATGAATATTACTGTTATAGCATGATTTGTAAAATCATTTATCTCAGTCTTGTGTTTAATCACTATTATGAACTGCTAAGTCACTTTTCCTAAAAGTAAATATCTAAAGTATATTCTTTTTAATAAATTGAAAATTGGGAAAAATAAATTAAAACTGCTATTTGACTCATATGTATATTGTGGACTAAGTATGGATCAGGCTGCATGCCGCAACGAATATTATGACTAAATATGAATCGGGCTGCACGCCGTAGCGAATGTTATGATTATATCCTCGGGAGGCTACAGAACTTTTAGGAAACACTTCACTTTCTTGGAATTCTTATCGTGCGTATTTGATTCAGCTTGAGAAATAACTCTTGAAATTCCTTCCACACGTCTGTATGTGCACGCGAGCGTTCAGTAATATAATTGCCTTGATGGCTTGTGATTCCCCGATCGAGGAGCGAGATATAATCTCTGTGACTTCATGTTGGGCCAGCCTGGAGGACTTGAGGCTGAATCTCCGCCTATGGCTTGAGCACCGAACTGCTGATTATGCGAGCAAGTGCTTTCAATTTATGTGTTCGATATTGTCCTTATTAGCCAGGATGGCAGTCGGATATCCATGTGATTAGTAAGTTAGTGCTGTGAGGTGTATCTATGTGATCTTGGTAGTGACGAAGAAGTTTGTGGGATAATAGACGAACTGTTAAGTGATTCGTTCTTATTGCTATCTGTTGTGTAGCCCCAAGTTATGGGCGCGTATGAGTTCAGACTTAGAAAGACTATATTGGTGGTATTATGTGTATGTCGGTGGGAGGTGTGTTGAAATACTAAATTGAGGCGAAGCAGGTGGGTTATCTATTGCGGAGGGTTCTCGCGTGGTATGAACCTTGTGTGTGTGTGTTAGAAGATGTCATGTGTAATTGAAAGGTATTTTATATGTGTTATGATTCAAATAAGTGCAACGCATGTCCCTGTATTGATTTTGCTAATATAATACAGGTAGTATTGAGGTTAATGTTATTGATATACATTGTGATGTTTTGTTAAGCTGTAGCCGTGGTTTTAGGATTGGTTTTGGTGATTCTCTGGCAGATGGATAGGCCCAATTACAAAGGAAACTCTGCCAAAGTTTTTGAAAAATTTGGGAGTAGGCTTAACTTTTGCATGAATGAATGCAAGAATTGCATAAGAGTTAAAATTTCCGATGATTCGTGTCTCCACAAGCTTGTGAAAGAGTGAGTTTAATCTGACCATGGTATTACGACAACAATAGAGTAGATGTGTTGTGATATATATGGCTTCGAGCTAAGTTGGGGAGGTTGTCGTTGATTAGCTGATTGCACGATTATGTGCTATGTTGGTTCTGTCTTAAAGTATACTGGTGAACCAGTTCTGATTGCAGAAATTGAGCCGAGAACGGCACGAGTGAAGGAAGTTTTTTGACAAGATGTCAAGAGATCGAATGAGCAGGAAGGAAGTTTTGATTGTTAAGATAAATTAGTATCATCTTCAGCGTCACCTGAGAGTGGTGTTGTGTCCCTGGTTAATGATTCTTGATCGCTCTTCAGCGTTAGTGCAACCAGTGGTTTGGAGGTGCGCTCCAGATATTATTGTGGTAGGTAGTGGGATTGTGTTCCACTGGAAGATTTTATAAGTGTGACATATGATCAATTGATTGATTAAAGATGTAAACCAAGTGTGAAGTTTGAGATAGTGTCGTTAAATTGAAGAATGCATGCCTGGAGGGCACTTGGCATATTGAGTTGTGAACTGGGGAGGATTACTCCGATTATGATAGTTGTTCTTGTGTTCTATGAAGAAATTGGAAGTTATTATGGACCTTTGAAAGGTAATTAGACTAGTTCAGTGTGATCAGAATCAGATTGAAGTCGGTGGATATATTTAATGTGAATAATGAATGTATGTCAGGCCAGATGTGTGCATTTTCGTAACGCGGTCCTCATGGAGGAGTAGTTAGGATGATGCTTCATTGTCAGATATCTCACGTAGTGATGCATTGTGCTGTGTGTGTTGTGAGACGGCTTGAGAAATTACTTACATGTTAAGAATACACGTAGGAATGATGTTATATGAGCAAACTGGCTGTTGAAATTCCGATTGTATATCGCGCCTCAGTTGTGCTTGAATTTTGTAGTTATAATGCTATATAATCCTCAGAGGTGTTATTATGCACTTAGCATGCTTATGACCGATATTCGGTATTTTTTTGTAATGAGCAAATTTGACTCGATGTTCATCTCCTTATGTGAGATGTATGTGTGGATCGGGGCCTTACAGGTATGTTATCCAGATCGGGTTGCACACCATAACAATATGATATCGAGTATAGTTTTCTATATGTCGTCTTTGTATGTCTTACTTCCTATTTTCCAAGGAAAGTCTTTATTAGTGCGTAGGATTTGATAATTCCTTCCAGTGCTCGTTTTCTTTAGTACCTCATTCGTATTGGTAGCCTATTGGCACATTGGGGCATCACATGCGACATTTAATTATGTCTGGAGTGGCTTTCTGCCTGAACAGTTCATACTGGGTAAGACGAGATCATTGAATTTGAGATCAGTGCAATTTGAGTATATGAAGTAAAGTAAAGAGCTAAAACCATTTTTTGACTCATAATGAGGTGATAGTTCTTGCCAAGAGTGTAGAACTAATGAATTGTCGTTTTGGTAGTAGTTAAGATTTGTACAGGTCTCATCTATTGTGTCAGTATTGCAAGAATTTGCACAAGGTATGTGTATGTCATGCAGAGCTTGGGATGTGTGGTGATTCCTTTTAAGAGATTTGGTAAGAGAGCTTCAGATGATTAGGGAAGATGGTATTGTTAAGTGGAAGCAATTTGACGCCAGTATGTGTTTTAGAAAAAGGTAATGTGATTAAATTAATTATATTTCAGTAGTGTTGCGGTATGTTCTTGTTGGGTCCACTAATGGTATTCGGCTTTGCTTGGTAGCACATGTAAATATTGATTATCTGTCGTGGAATAATTTGGAAAATGGGTGCATGTATTCGCACGATGGAAACTGGGATCAGGTATGATGATTTGTGTGTTATGTGGTGTTCTGACGTACAGGCTATATTGTAGTAATGGATCTTTATTCGCTGGTACGTTATATGTTGGATGTATTGTTGGAAATTCAGACTGGTTGTCTTAGTGTCGGGATGATTTTGAACTATTTCATTAGGGGCTACGCCAGAAATGCCACGGGTTAAGTGGTGAAGTGCGTTAGAATATGTTTTGGCGGGGCGATTTGTATTTCAAAGAACCAGCGGCCAGCTGGGAAGGATTACTTTCTTCATTGGTCATTTGTGATAGATATCAGTGCAGAGGTTGCTATCATTGATCCCGTTCCATATTAAGGGACCTTTCGGATGTGTTACTTGTGGTCGGGTATGTCGTCGGATGAGATTGTGGATTTCGGTATTTATTTGATGTTAGGCACCATATCGTACGGCTTCGGCAGAGTTATAAAAAGGGGAAGGAGAAGCTTTGGGCTTCTTGGTATTGAGTTTTTTGGTAGGCCGATATGGCTATGCATTGAGCTTGAGTTAGCTTGGTTGACCCTGAGTTGTACTGTTGAGGAATAGGTTGAGTCTATCGTTATTGAGCTTGTTAGCATTCTAAGGAAAGCTATTACTTGTTTTTCGATGGTGTGAGACATTGTGATTTGTTAGTTATGGGAACATGTGGTGCGGTTCCATTGAGAATTCATAGATAAGGTCGAGCGGGAAGAGTAATTGAGTGTTTCTCGGTGTATGGAGCATTGGTTATGGTCTATCGGGTTGTGTGTTGTGTGTTCTCTGTTTCACTGTGGGTGTAATGAATTACGTTAGTTTCAGACATCAAATGTGTGTGGTTGTTGATTTTGAGCATACCGACTTGAGGTGCTTTAGGTATAATGGTGTTGGGATAGGATCGTGCATTGTAGTGAGGCTACGGGAGTTATGACCTTTTGGAGTAGATTCAGGCATTCTATTTTATATGATGTGAGACGGGGTCTCATCCTTGTATTGTAATGGCGTTGATGAGCTTGAGGTACAACTATTTCGATTGAGTCATTTGTTATGATTTGAGTGTGTTCGGATTGTTTCTTACTGGTGCGTGTATTATGCAGGATGTGATTTAGACTTGTATTAAGGTATCATATTATAAGAGTGGTGTTGGATTCGAGGTGATCGTTGGGTTCATTAATGAATACGGACATATTTGATCTTAGCTTGTTAGGAAGAATAATATTGAGGTTTGACCCGGAAATCTGTTGTGATATCAGTCAAGGGAAGTGGTTTCATGAATGGTTGATCCGAGAGATGATTACGGTTTATAGCGTGTTTCATTCATCGTTGGCAGTATAGGAAAGTGTGGGAATACGACTTCAGCTAATAAGAGGTTCTCTGCCGGTAATTGGTTGTTGAAGACAACAGCCGTGAATAGAAGTTATGATTCCAAGTGTTTGGTTTAGGCGATATATCATATTGTTTCACCTGAGGGTGCAAGTATGGGTTATTACAGCTGGTTCGGGCTTACTCCGAGTTCAGATGTGAATTTCTAATCTTGTGTATGATTTTCGGAATGTGTGACGTGGTTCTATGGTTTGGTTAATCCGGATTAAATGGACTGTGAAAGTTTGTTTGTATTGTATTATTGGGTCTATGCGAGATAGGGTGATGAGGGATCACCCCGGGTATATGGTTGGTAAGATCATTCAGCTACTGGATGGCTTCTATAACAACTCGCGATACGCTCGAGGACGAGTATTTGTTTAAGTTGGAGAGGATGTAACGACCCGACCCGTAATCATGGGAGTTACCGCCCCGTTTTTCCCATTTTATTTTTCTATATGTTTCATTATATGTGTTTGGAGAATTTGAAGTAATTCGGATAGAGTTCAGGTAGAAATAATACAATAAGTCTCTTTATGAGAAGGTTAGTTTGGAAAAGTAAACCGAATGTTGACTTATGAGTTAAAAGGCTCGGAATGGATTTCCGATGATTCAACTAGTTTTGGCGGATGATTTATGACTTAGGAGTGCAATCCGAGTTGAATTTGGAGGTCCGGTGTAGAATTAGGCTTGAATTGGCTAAGGTTAGATTTTGGCGAATTCCGGTTGATAGGTAAGATTTTGATCCGAGGGTTGGAATAGAATTCCGAGAGTTGTTGTAGCTTTGATATTTGATTTGTGATGTGTGCGCAAAATTTCAGGTCATTCGGACGTCATTTGGTTGGATTTTTGATCGAATGCATGTTTCGGAAGTTTTTGAAGAACGTAGGCTTGAACCCGATGCGAATTGATGATTTCAGTGTTGTTGTATGTATTTTGATGATTGGAACAAGTTTGGATGATATTTTGGGATATGTTAGGTTCCTTTGGTTGAGGTCTTGGGTGCCTCGGGCGTGTTTCGGGTTGTGATCACACTCTTATTTGATGTTTCAATGTCGTATTTTTGGACATAAAAGAGTACCATATGGAACAAACGAGCTTCGATTACTGTTTTGAATAAAGCATTAGATCTGTATCGTAATTACGGACCCGTAGCAAAAAGAATCATCAAATTTAGACATCGTATGAGGATGTTATGGTCATTTTACTAAGGTTGCCCAAATTTTTAGATTAATAACGAAATTGCCCCTGACGGCATATTAAAAACCTACACTATTTACAAATCTTAAAACCAACATATCTCCTTCATTATAAAATCAAATTGAGTGATTCAAAAGCCTAAATTCATTAGAACTTCACAAGAGATCCACCGGGAGCAGTAGAACTCATGAAAAGTGTACCTATAATGAGCAGGTCGAGTTTATTTCCAATTTTGGAACATGAAGAAGCTTCGAGCGATTTTTAAAAGATAATTCGTGGGATTTCATCAGGTAAGAATTCTTAGACTCGGATTATGTTGCTATGATGTAAAAATATAGATTAAACACTGAAAAATCAAGGATTTAAAGGGTAAAATTGGAGGTTAGGGCTTGAAACCTAAGAAAGTGAAAAATTGGAATTTGAGGGGTCAAACAGACTCCGATTTTGATAAACTTATATGTACGGACTCGTGGAGAGACGAGGAATCCGTTTGTATGATTTTCAAAATTTTTTGAGAAGTGGACCCGGGGCTCGGGTCTTACCAACTTCGTCAATTTTAATACTTTTCGAGTATTTTTTATTGGGTTATGTTTGTTTGACCCATATTTATGTATTCGTTGTGGTTTTGACTAGATTCGATGCGGGAGGAGGTCTATACGAAAGGAAAAGGCATTGCGGATGAATGTACGGCCGGTTAGAGGTGAGTAGTTGGTATATATGATGGCATGAGGGTTTGAAACCCCGGCTTATAACATTATGACGCTATATAGGGCGTGACTCGCACCCTATGGCAGGTGCGGGATTGTTTATGACTGGGGATTGTGACTTGGTCCATACCGAATAAGAATAATGTTATATTGAAAATTGATACGCACCCTGTGTTGAATATATCTGGGCTTAATGCCATGTTTGGTGCCTTGTGCCGACCTGTAGTATCCTTAGAGGATGAATAACATTGTGATAGCATGATTTATAAAATCACTGATATCAGTCCTGTGTTTAATCATTGTTATGAACTGCTAAGTCACTTTTCCTAAAAGTAAATAACTAAAGTATATTCTTTTTAATGAATTGGAAATTGGGAAAAATAAATTGAAACTATTATGTGACTCATATGCATATTGTGGACTGAGTATGGATCGGGCTGCACGCCGCAGCGAATATGGATAGGTCTGCATGTCGCAGCGAATGTTATGATTATATTGCGCTTGGCTTAAGGAGCCCCTCTGGAGTCTGTACACTCCCCCAGTGAGCGTCGTCGACGTTAAATGGATCGAGTTACGCGCCGTAGCGATCATGTGCATTGCATTGCATTGTATTCGTGCATTGTTATTTACTTGTGCTAACTGTTATTAGTTGTTGTTGCTGGTTTGTAGCAAGATATCAAACTGTTAGTTTTAGCTTTGCTTTGTGGCATTTCGTGGATTTCTTATCTTCAAACATTTTATATGCTTATGAGTACTTAGTACTCACCCCTGCTCCCTGCACCTTTGTGTGCAGATTCAGGTACAGTGGAGGTTTAGATGAGCAATCTCGTTTTATCGGAGTTATCATAGTGGTTGAGGTAGCTGCTAATGTTCGCAGGAGCTGGCTTATTATCCAGTTCTTGCTTAGAGGCTCTAGTATTATTATTATTCTAGCTTTAGAGTTGGGCGCCATCACAACCGGGTTTGGATCGTGACAGTCATGGAGTTACTTGTCAACTTAGCACTCGACGACTTTTCTCGCTTGACCTACACAAAGAAAAAAGACGACAAAAAAAAAAGCATAAAAAGGAAAGAAAAAAAATTCACCTGTCGAATATGGACTTGAGCGATAGGCTTCTGAATTGCAAATTAATACAAAGAGCACACGAAATATGGAATTTATATAGATGCTTCAAGGATGTTATAGGGATATGAATTCCGGTGTGGACTAATCTTATTAGACCTCAAAAGGGTGTCAAATTACAAAGTGTTATTCTCCTGATTGGAAACGATTTATATGAGGCGGTGGGCATTTCCTGCTTTCGAGCAAATTCGGGAAAGATCTTGGAGTCATAATAAAACAAGGAAAAACGTCTTAGTATGTGTATTAGTACCGATATGCAAGAGAAATCCAACTCCTTTGATGATTAGGCTATCTAAGAATCAAATTGATGTCCCTACAAATTTGATATTGATCTATATAAAAGGAAGGCATTTTGCTTTAATTTGTTGGAAACTAAAGCATCAGTTGTCTTAGTACAGCATGTGAGTGAATTCCTCAGTACAAATTTCAAATGCAAGCAAAAAAAAAGTCTCTTGCAAACTTTTTGAAATCAATAACTACAGTTCGTCCGTTCATTTAAAATGAGATTTGACGTACTACTTCCAAAATAATACGCAAATAAAGCTATTACTTTTTTTCTCACTTTGACAGAATGAGTCATTTTGAGCTATCCGTAAATACTTCAAGCCTAGTAACGGAGATTGGCTACTTACAAGTCTTGAAGTAGGGGTATTTGTAGACATGCAAATTTTATTAAATTATATTCAATAAGATAATTTGGATAATATCTTAAATATGTTGGTCCAAATAAATATTATGGGCTAATATTATTGGATTATTTATATAAGTCCAATATAAATAGATCAAATAAAATTTGGAAATTTTACCACCTATAGAATATGTTAAGACCTAATTATAACATATAAATACATTTTCAAAATTTTACATAATATAATAACCTTTTCTATTTTTGTAGCAAAAAATCAAAATTTAATGATTTCCTATATTTAAGCCTTATTTTTCTCAATCCAGTATAACTCCCCCATAATATTTTATTTTCTCTTTCATCTTAATACATCTTTTCTTAAAACTTCCCAAACACACTTATTCTGTATCTCTCAAATCACTCTCCTCCCCCAGTATACTCTTCTCGTCTCCACACTTCATCCGACATCCAATTTCTGCCATTGTTGAGGGTTTAACTTTCTTCATCAAATTTCTACAGAAATACCAGTATTAACAGGTATATTAAATTGTTGCAATAAATTTAAAAAGATACAACTTCATCCAAGTTCTGTTAAACTCAACTGTTAGCAGCATATGTATACACATGTATTTGAATGTATTAAATTGCATTTCAGAAAAGTTTTTAAATTCAAGTTCTGTAAAATTCAACTGTTGAAGCATATGTATACACATGTATTCGAATGTATTAAATTACATTTCAGAAAAGTTTTTAAATTCAAGTTCTATAAAACTCAACTGTTGATTTGTAATGCTCTGTTTTTTCTCGTTAATTGGGTCAAAATAGAGCAGATTTCGTATGGATTTCGTTTATTTAAGTTAGTTAACTAAAATAGTGGAAATCAAATTTTTTTGGATATCCTTCCGTTTTTATCTTATTCAAATTTCCCAGATTTGCGCTTACCCGTTACTATTTTCACGCTAAATACATGTTAATACACTTAAATACAGTTTGGCATTTATAGCAATCCCAGTTTATGCGGCGGATCTTAATGTTGTATTATTAAATACAACTTGTTTAATACACTAAATACATTATAGAATACGGTAAAACATTCCTATATCATGTAATATTAGAAATGGTTTCTATTTATTGCTAATTAGGTCTTTATGAATGCTCTTTATGAAAAATTCTCTAAAATAATTTTCTTTATAAAAACACTTTCCAAGTACTGAACGCAACCCAAAGTTGTAAAGTACCAAGATGCCATCTTCCTAGAGGTCCAATTTGGTGCCACGTGTCAAATGACGTGGCACGCCAAGTCAAACGAAAGAGCCAATAAGATCATGCCACGTGTCAAAATGACAAGGCATGCCCGTCACACTTAAAGGCCAATAAAATCACGCCACGTGTGCAAGTGACATGGTCTGGCCAATGAAATGCGGCCGTGTCAAACTTCAATTTGATTGGAGAGTTTGTTCTTAACACAACTCCTCCGTTCCACAACTATAAATAAGGGTCTTCATAACTCAGAAAAGAGACCAGAAGTTATAACAAGAAGCAAGAAAGAGCTCGTGGATCAAACACTACAAATTCCTCCACATGTTTCAAGCTTCAAGCAATCAAGTTCAAGTTCAAGAAATCAAGTTCAAGTTTAAGTCCAAGAACGAAGAACAGATCAAGTATTCAAGTTCAAGAACGAAGAACAATTCAAGTATTCAAGATCAAGAACGAAGTCAAATCAAATACAAGGCATTCAAGATCAAGGCTACTTGTCTGTGATAAAATTCGTGGCAACAATCAAAGTGTTCGCGACGAATAAATCAAATTCAAATTCAAGATAAAGCTTGAGAGCCCTTGAATTTATACTAGAAAAGTAGAATTAGAGAAATCATAAAGATTGTACTCTCAAATATTCGAAATAAAATATTACAATTATTGTAATATTTTTCAGTCTTGATTTTATTTTCTCGAACGCAATTTATTGTCTACAGGTCATTATTTGGTCCAAACAGACATCTTAAGCTATATTTGAAAATTAAAGTTTTGGTTTCCGAAATCTCCCCAAAACTAGGTTAATTCTTTAAACAAACACTTATTGAATTTCTTTCTTTTTTTCTTTTTTTCTTTTTTTCTTTCTTTCTTTTTTTTTTTTTTTTTTTTTTGTTAAAAAAGCCTTCCAAAACTTATGGCCAAACGCTTTTGGATATTATTTTCAAAGAATCATCACGAACGTGTCGGAACTTTAGAAAATTTGTGTAAAGAATTAAATAAGTTATAATTATTCTAAAAAGAAATTTTAAAAAAATATCTTGGACATACATGAATAAATACCATGTGTTACCAAACCTTACACTACAATAATTATACAAATCCGAATATTGTTCAAGGAAATTCGGTTGCTGTTTTAATCTTCATTTTTTTTTATCATTTTTTTTCCTAGATTTACCAATAACTATTTTATTATTCTCAGACCAATTTTTACTAATTCAATGGCCTTCACCTTCACCATCGTCTTCAACCATTGAACAATATGCTCTCGTTTCATTTCCATGCATGCAAAATAATGTCCAATTTCTCTCGAGAATAATTTTCCCTCTAGAATGTTATTTTCCCTTTGATTGAATTCTTTTCTCCATCTTCTCTCTTTTGAGGTTCTTGGAATTTTCCATTACAAAGAATTCATAGAAATTAAAAGGATGGGACAACAGACGTTGATTTATAGCTTCGTTGCCCGGGGAACTATAATTTTGGCCGAGTACAGCGAGTTCACAGGAAATTTTAATAGCATAGCTTCTCAATGCCTGCAAAAACTGCCTGCATCTAATAACAAATTCTCATATAATTGTGATGGTCACACCTTCAATTTCCTCTCCGACAATGGATTCAGTTAGTTTCATTTCATTTCATTCCTATTCATCATAATAACATTTGTTTTGATCAATTGTGGATCTATTTATTTGCTCATTTTGATTGTCTGGCATTAGTTATGTGTGACTAAAGATCTACGTACCAGGTCATATCTATAGTATCACTTCATCCTCATAGTAAAGTCGCATTTTCGGTTTCAAGCAAGGGTAGAGCAATTTGAATCCATTTCGTTGAAAAATTATATTGTGCAAATAAGATAAAAACATGTTCTTTTGATATATATTAACGTTTGAATATCCTCGAAGCAAGAAAAACTTTTAGTGAATGACAAATGTGGTTCAAAATATCTTCTTTATCATTCGTATGTCTGGTGTGAATTTCGTGCGCCTTTTTGAATCTCCTAGTTAGGATTCTTGTTGCTATCGCGAGTTTCAAGGATCATCAGAGACTGGCAGCCCTATGATGTTCATGCAGAAGGGTTGTACCTCAAATGGTATAATGTAGAATGCAAGCTTTAGTAATTACTTCCACGACTTAAACCCACGAGCTACATGTCACACAGAGACAACTTTACCATTACTCCAAGGCTCAACTATTCATTTCATTCTCATAATTAGTCCTGAATGGCGTATTCAAGATTTCTCGGTGTTTGTTAAAATATTTGTTACTCTTAAAATACTATCATAATATACCATTGAACCTCATTTATTTCGATACTGCAGCATATTGCGTGGTGGCTACTGAATCTGCAGGTAGGGAAATTCCCATTGCCTTCTTGGATCGGGTAAAGGATGATTTTAGCAAAAGATACGCTGGAGGAAAAGCTGCAACTGCTAGTGCTAAAAGCCTGAATAGGGAATTTGGGTAACTTTCTTTGTCAATAATAATTAACATGTACATATATTGTCTTTGTACAGGAATTACTAAACAATTGTTTTCACACGCCATTGTAGGTCAAAATTAAAGGAACACATGAAATACTGTGTTGATCATCCTGAAGAAATCAGTAAGCTTTCTAAGGTCAAGGCTCAAGTTTCTGAAGTCAAGGGAGTTATGATGGAAAACATTGAGAAGGTAATTATTTTTTTTTTAATTAGGTTATACTTTATCCAAAACTTTGAACTAAAAGGAGTCAAACATCTGACAACATGGGTGTTATCCGGCACAGCTTTGCCAATATTCAACAAGTTATATTGAAAAAAATATGCATCTATATAATAGAGAAGAAAAAAAAAAGTAAACATTAATTCGGAAAAGAAGTAAAGTGTTAGAACCTCTACTTTCCCATAACTGACAGCAGCAACAACCATCCAGTATATTTTCAAAAGTCGGTTTTGAGGAGGGTAGGATCGTATGCAATTTTACCCCTAACCTGAAAGGGGTAGAGAGGTTGTTTCTGATAGACCTCAGCTAAATAAATAATGAAAGAAGCACAAATATTTAAAAAACTGAAACCAAGATAGCAAAAGAAACGATGAAAAAAGTACTGATAGCAAGTAATAACAATACAAGATATGTAGTAATAGCAATCTAAAGAGAAAATTATACCATACTAACACTAATACTATTGAACTAGGAAGGCAAAGGGAAAAGTTCGACTCCCAGCACTTGTGTAAAATTCAACATAGGCCATTGACATGGAGAATCTTCATGTTTTGTAGTTCTTTATTACTGAATTCAACATTGAATGTATTCTGAATTTGCTCAAGATTTTTGTCTGATATCAGGTTCTTGACCGTGGTGAGAAGATTGAGCTTCTAGTCGATAAAACAGAGAATCTTCGATCACAGGTCAGCTTAATGCATCAGGAATATGTTTTGAGCAACTTTAACTGCATGATTGATGTGTCCACTTTCCTATTTCATTCCTTTAATTTTTATAAGCAAAAATTGTTTCCTGGCTTGTGCAATGGTTGTAATCTCTTATTTACGATTTTCAGGCTCAAGACTTCAGACAGCAGGGGACCAAGATAAGGAGGAAGATGTGGTATGAAAATATGAAGATAAAACTGATTGTTTTGGCTATCATCATAGTCATCATGCTCATTATCATTTTATCTGTCTGCCCGGGATTCAAATGCACTTGACACCTCGAGGTTCTTATCTTTGATATATAACCTTATTCATGCTCCCTTGATCCATTTTTTATGTTAAACCTACCAATCAGTCAAGAGTTCTTCTTTCTGGAGGTGAATTCAAGATCTGGAATGAATTCAAAAAGAACGTTATCTTATTATATATACATTTTTTTGTATTTGTATTTGTATTTGCATACATAGTTTGAGCTAAAAGCAATAGGTTCAGTTGAACTCATAGAACCCGTCCTCAATCCGACTCTATTCCTTTCAATTGGCACTTAGCTCATTAGAAGCTGGATTGGCCTGTATTTTGATGTAGATGAATAGGTAATCAGGTTTAGTTTATTGCCTTTCTTTTTTTTGAGTGTTGTCTCTAATTCTTTTTCCCTGTTTGTCCAATTGATGCTTTCACAATATGATACTGTAAATATTTGTTTAGCTTATGATATATGCGACTTTGATGGCTGCAAAACAAAAAGTATAACTCCATAGCTATGATGTTAGAAGATGGTCCTCTAAAATGTCAATAAGGTTTTTGCAATTTCAAAGAAATATTAAAGAATATAGTTACTTCTAATGATTTATGGTTGAATCTTGTTTTCTGTTTGACATAACAGTTTCAACCTGATAATCTAAACTGGTAAACTCCACATATCTGGAAAGTTAGTAAAGGGATGTACCTGATCATCTTTGGCTTCCACCTAAATGAATCCTTGACAGTATGCTTGTGTTCTCATAGCAAACCTTCTCCAACTTAGAATGATTCTGAAACAGAGTACTGTTACAAGCATGCCAATTAGACCACAAAAGTATGATCACAAGAACCTAGTAAAAAGGGCAGCCCGGTGTACTAAGCTCCGGCAATGCGCGGGATCCGGACTACAAGGGTCTATTGTACGTAGCCTTACCTTGCATTTCTGCAAGAGGCTGTTTCCACGGCTCGAACCCGTGACCTCCTAGTCACATGACATAACTTTACCAGTTACACCAAAGATCACAAGAACCTAGTAAAGGACAAACAAGAACTCAAAATTCCTTTCGGACAAAGTATAAGAACCTCAATAAACTTGTAAAATAATAAACAGTATGCAACAGTTAGCCCTGAATGCTCAAGTGCTGCATTTCAACTTAATATATGCAGCTTTGCATAATTAGAAGTAGCCCCTGGTGGATATTAGAAACCACACAGAGGGAAATGTTAGCGACAGTGTTCATTCGAGTCAATATGGAGAATCTACACAGGAAAATATGAGTTAATATGTCTCTAGCCAAATGAACTTCTAAGAATTGAACCAACAGTCATCTAAGACCATCAGATTACATGGAACTTGATCTCCTCTCTTTCTTGAAAATGCTAGATAAGCAAATTTATAGAACAAATATATTGGCAGCAGGAGCTGGCACAAGGAGTGTAAGTCAAGGCATAAAAGGGAAGAGTGTAAGTCAATGCATAACTTAATGGTTTCCTACAATGACAAGATTTAACTTTCATTCTAGCATAGAGGAGGTCAAGCCATTACCAAAATTGCAGGGAGTAAAAAGAGTTGAACATAACAGAGTGCAGAAGTTGATGCTATAAACAGGTGGCATATTTCATTTACAATCATAGTAAGACATTGAAGTTTTAACACACATCTGCCAACTCTGTATTGTACATTAAGATAGTGAATCAACTATATGGATAACTCGAGTTTGACCATTTTGTGAGAAGGGCCATATTTAGAAGAATTTTGAATCAATCCAGAAATGAGCGACTCTTAGCAAGGCATGGTAAGAGGATTCTTTTCTTCTTCATTCCGGTCGAAACTCCATTCCTTGAACAATGAGGCCACCTTTCGCAAAGAGACGCCTAATCTCCATCAATCTCGCTTCAACATCTCCATCTTCTCCAGCATCATTGAAAAAATTTCCCATTTCTATTTCCATCCATCCATCAACTCTTCTCTTGGATCGCTTCTCACTAGGTCCTTCTTGTCTCGAAAGACTAACAACACTAGCTCGTTCCTCAGCTTCATTGTCACTCTCACAACCAACAAATCTAACAAAAGCATTAGCAGTTTCAAGGCCATAAAATCCGTCTGCCAATTTGAACACTAGATAAACAGCATATTTGGTTCTTTTTGACAGTATTCGAGTTTCAATCTTGCCTCGCATATCAAGCCAACAAACAAATCGAAGATTTGCCACTTCTGAGAATCTGCAAAAAATTTATGTATTTAATTTAAGTACTTTCTTTCTAAATTACACAGGAAAGAACAGACAAAATATAAAACCTGGAGTCTGGGTGAGATGACCATTCCCAATAATGTGGAGTATCACCCCATGAAATAACAAGCTCCCTTGCTGCAAGCATAAAACATTTCTTCCCAGTCTTCTTATCCAATGAAAAGCTCTATTTAACAGATCAAACAATAGATACACAACATGTCAGGAATAAAGAAAAAGGAAAAAAGGTCCTAGACTACATCTAACTGCATGAAAGGGAGTCCGGGACCCAGACCACCAAACACCCCTTATGGACGGGTCAGGTCGGTCACTGGCCTATTCTTCCCAGGTCGGGCTGGGACAGTCACAGGCCGACCCTGCCCAACTTGACATGACTAGCTACAAGCGCCTGCCCTTTCCACCCATACACTGTACACATCCATATAATTTAGGGCCCCTTTTCATTGACAATTAGCTGAAGTTTTCTTGTATCCGTGATAATAACCACATTTACACCTAAAAAACTTAAAAAGGAAACAAATTGATATACCTTTGATCCCTTAGTTATTATTGAATAAAGATTGCGGTTCTTATGTTATCTAATTAAACACCACTAATCCTTTAGTTAAATAAATTCACACTTCAAGTCCATTTCCAAGAAATCTAACTTTGATTGTGAATACCATGTCATATGTTTCGCGAGAATTACTCTAGAATATATTTTTCATGTTGTGATCCTTGTAAATCTGTATCAATCTCGGAAAAACATCATTAAAAGTACTAATACAAACACATAAGTAGTATATTACACAATAATCACGAAGTTCATCGCTTAACAATCCCGCAAAACATGAGACCAAAATAATAGCTACATTTTTAATCTATTACATATTTTATCGAATATTGATCAGATTTTATAAACCAAAAATTATTTAAGAGTTTAACTTCTATGCACTGATGGTATGAAAATTATTTACACAATCAGGCCACTTGAAAGGTAATTACAAGTAATTTTATTTAATAGCATTAATTAGTAACCTAAAATAAATGATAAATAATAATCTATAACAGGTTAAATTATACAAGAATGAAAGTCCACTACATCTTTAATATATAACTTAAATCCTTATTACTCCATCTATTTAAATTATAACTCCTTTCTAAATTTAACGATACTCTTATAGCAAGAGAAATCTTTCATTTTTTTTCCAAACTTATGCTCAGTTAAATAAGTTCATGTAAATTGAAAGGAATAAAGTAATTACTCAGTAACTGAGGGATTAAAAACACAATCTCTTTTTAAAACACCAAACAAAGCAAAACACACACACACACACACACAAAAAAAAAGGTTAGATAGTCACCAGTTTGCCGCCATCAGTGACAATTGGGGAGTCACACAAACTAAGATAAAGCTCTCTTTTGGTAGGAGAAACCAAAAATGAGTTTGATCTAGAAATAATATGCTGATAATCAGAGGGCAAAAATTTCTCCCAAACGACGTCGGATTCAGCGGCAGACTTGAATCCTCGTGAGGTAGCTGAGGAACTAGCAGCATCTTTGGGAGAAGTGAAGGAGAGAATCTCCGATATGCAACCTTCAGGTAATAAACGAAAATAATCCATCGGAAAAATCAATTGACTAAAGTTGCTGAATTTGGACGGTTTATATAGAAAACGACGTACGTGCTTCGCACGTTGTTTTGTTCGTCCTACGGCATTACTTGGATATACATTATTGGAACAGCCGAACAACTTAGTCAAATGAGAAGGATTGTACCTATTGGCGGTTAAACATAAAATATTTGAAAATAATAAATTATAAGAATCTTTGTCAACATATAAGTATTTAGATGATAATATATCTTTTAGGCAAAGGACTTTGAAAAGAGAGTCAAAAAGTGCTTGAAATTGTCGGGAGGGAAGCGGATGGGGGCCGGCGATGCGCTCCGGTCGGATGTGGAACGGTGTTGAGCCAGCCCGGGCTTTTGATACGCTCGCGGAACGCCGTCTCCTTGATTGTGGTAGGCAGCGCGCGCCTCTGGCGTGCTTCGGCATCATCTTGTTGCGACCCGGAATCATTATCATCGAAATCGTGATGGCACCTAACATCAAACTTTTTAAGCAAGCCATAGTTAGGGATTTATTAGCCAAATCATTTACGTTTCAATGATTAACAATAAGGAAGGTAAAACAAGTAGAAATGAACACGGGAGTAAATAAATAACAACTTTGATTATATACTATTACTATCCAAAATTCGGAGTCATAATTTACGAACATTCAAAGATTTTACTACAAATATTTGTGTTAAAGAAAATACAATTGTTTGCGAAATAAAGAAAACAATAAGACATGAGGTATAGAAGGAGACCTCGGGGCCTGTGGACGCCGACATGCCCACCTTGGGTCTCCTAGCTGATAAATACTATAGCTAACCTCTTGATCAGCTTGAACCAGCTCCATCATCTATACAGGAAGAGCATAGTGCAGTATAAATACAACCGACTCCATGTACTGGTAGTGCCGAGCCTAACCTCGACGAAGGAGTGACGAGGCTACGGCGAGACAATCACAATATAACCTGCATACAGTATATAATAAAGGCAGAAAGAAAGACATGATAAAATATAGCAGTAACTTGCAAGAAGTGAATATAATACTCGAAACATATCATCAGTGTTCAGCTACTACCAATCCTTAAGTGGAATTTAAGACTATCGTACAGCTAACAAAGTCAAGGAAAAGTATAAACATATAGGTTGTTCCGGTGTACAACCTGATCCCATTATACATCTCATATTCCTCCATTTTTTCCTGTTATTAACGTAAACAACATAATATAAATAAAACTGTTGCGGCGAGCAACCCGATCCCACCATATCACAATAATCACATTCACAGTTCACCCTTATTATACCACAATTCACTCTAGTTACACCTCAATTCGCCCTTATTACACCTATTGCGGCGCGCAACCTGATCTCATCATATCAATATCAGTTATTCAGTACGTACAACAATTTCACAATTCAAATCACATAATCCTTCACAAGGCTAACTTCTAACCAAACAATTAGGAAGCTCTTACACTATGAAACTTTACACAAGCAATACTACTCAGCGAGACCAATCCATAATATATCATGAAAGTATGGATAACTAGACTAAGTAAATAATAGGATACAACGAAGCTACGAAATAACTAATACCTTTAATAAAGAGAAGCAATATCTATCAGGTAGCAATTAAGCATGGAAATACAAGTAAAATATGTAGTAGTTATGACAGGATACAATATGCGAAGAATGGGAAAGAAACAAGCAAAAACAGATAAATTGGGGGCGCATAAGTACTCGTCACCTTACATATACGCCGCTCACATGGATTTCATATAAAAAATAAGTCAAGGGTTCATAATCCTCCGAGTCAAAGTTAGACACGATGCTTACCTCTCTCCACGGGCCACTCAATGCTCAATTACCATTTTTCCTTTAGTATCCACCTCCAAATCACTCGTTCCAACCATAATTAACTTAATAACATCAATTATTGCTAAAGAAATCAAATGCAATGCATAAATTTTGATTTCTCAAACTTTTTTCCAAAAAGTAAAAAATCGACCCCGTGACCGCTTGGTCAAAACCCACGGTTCGACCAAATTCCTGAACCAATTCACCCCCGAGCCCGAATATATATTTGATTTTAGAATTCGACCTCAATTCGAGGTCTAAATCCCAATTATTCAAAATCCTAATTGCTACCCAAAAACCTCAATTCTACCATGAACACTCTACATTTTGGGTTGAAAATTCATAAAATATAATGATTAATTGAAAGAATGTGGTTTAAAATCACTTACCAACATTTTGGGAAAGAAAATATCTTAGGAGAATCGCCTCTAGGCCGTCTAGCTTTTGAAAATTTGAAAGAATGGCCTAAGTCCCGTAATGGGACTATTTTATTAGTGGGCGTTATTGTTCATCGTATTCGTATGAACACTGACATTGTCACGACTCAAATAGATGGGCCTCCACTTTCACGACTCAAAATCCACTAAGGGTCGTTGTGGCGTCGGACATCGTTGTCAGGCTAGCCAACTAAATTACCAATTACTTTCTCTTTTAATACTTTTGAAAATCTAAGGTTTTTCCTTTTGTTTTACATAAAATAAGAACTTTCTTTAATTAAAATTCAAATAATAATAATAATAATAATAATTCGTACAAGGATTTACTAAAACCATCCCAAAAATTCGGTGTCACAAGTGCATGAGCAACTACTGATAAGAAGACATAAAATAAAACACAACATCCGTCTGGAATACAATGAACAGAAAGGAAATACAATTACTAGAAAGGGACTTTAAAGAGCTACGGGCCGCCTTACATACTGCAACTCACCTAGTCCCCGAATCGTTTGTGCTGCTGCGCCCAGTAGGCCGCTAATATATCAAGTACCCGTGCAACTAAAATACATTTAAGTTTAGTATGAGTACATAATCAACGTGTACTTAGTAAGTATCACGCCTAATCCCGGAGGGGTAGAGACGAGATGGCCAACTTCGACACTCACTAGAGGTCAATTATCAATATTATATAAGTGCGTGAATAATCATGGATTTATATGGAGGTCCTAACTGTGAAGCCAAATAAACATGTAAACACCTTCAACAACAAATCAAGGGCTTCCAAAGTCTATTCTTTATTATCTTATCAGTTTGTATCGAGCCACATATGGCCAATTTCATAATTTCAATTTTATATAACAGATAACATGTGCAAATTAAATCACACCGAGGCAACGACCCGCTCCAACAGGAATGTAAACTGTGCACTGCCGAGGGTCGAGCGACACAAACCATAGATGCATTTATTTTCACCGAGGTGTGCGGCCCGTTCCATAAATAAACATATATCCGGCTCGCGAATAATCTATACGACGCAGGCACACATAAAATACATGCTCAAATAGAAAATTAAGAGCTCATCGAGGATAATCATCCAAATAAACAACTCTCTCTTTTTAATATTCCAGGAAAAATTGATATTAAATCTCTTTTTAAATTCCTTTACTAATTCAAAGTGATCTAAATAATTCAAACTATCAATGAATTCACAGTAATCCAAATGTAACATGCTTTCGAGTCCTAAACTACCCGGACAATAGCATAGTAGTAGCTATGCACGGACTCTCTTCACCTCGTGCGTGCGTTGCCCCTACAGATAGGAGCACATAATCAATTTAACTCACCTATGGGATAACTTCCCCCTCGTAGAATTAGAAAGGAGACTCACCTCACTTCGAAGACCCATAACCGGCATTCTACATTCCTCTGAAGGCTTGAACCGATGTAAAATGCTCCCAAAACTAACCAATGATTATGCAAATCCATTAATATATGCTAAGGTATTCATTATAATACAATTTATAACAATTTCCAACCTCAAATGAAAAGTTGACCAAAACGCCCTCGGGCCCACGTGCCTGGAAATCCAAATTTTTTCGAAGATAAAGTTTACCCATGACATTAGGAACTCAAATATATAATTTTATCTTAATTACATGCTCAAATTCGTGGTAAAAATCTAATAACAAAATATTTCTAGGTTTTTCTCAAACCCTCAAATTTCTACTCATTTTCATGCTAAAATCCATGCATAATTGATGTATATACTCAAAACTATAGAACACTTACCTCATGCTTGATGATGAAAATGGCTCTCCAAAGTTTCTCCAAAGTCGGCTCCCATGGAAGAAATGAAGTGAAAAATGAGCCAAGTCCGATTTTTAAAGAAACCTCTCAACCTCCAGTAGTTTCCGCTTTCGTGGAAAAGATTTCGCTTCGGCGGTCCCACTTTTGCGGAAAATTTTCCACTTCCACGGAAATTTCCGCTTCTGTGCACAAATTCCCGCTTCTGTGGTCCCGCTTCTGCAGTAAATTTCCGCTGTTGCGGTTTTGACAGTACCAATACTTTTCTCGGCACGAAAACAAACATAACTTCCTCATACGATGTCCAAATTCGACGATTATTTTTGCTATGGATCCGAAACTACGATACGAATCTAATGGTTCAATAAAAACTTAATTTGGAGCTCATTTGCTTAATATAGTACCCCTTTATGTCCAAAAGAAACGGCATTGAAACATCCAATAAGAGCGTGATTACCAACCGAAACACACCCGAGTCCCCTGGGACCCCGACCAATCACACCAACCAATCCAAAAATATATTACGGACTTTCTCGAGGCCTCAAATCACATCAAACAACGCTAAAGTCTTGAATCAACCTCCAATCCAAGCTTTATGAACTTTAGAACTTCCAACTTCTACATTTGATGCTTAAACCTATCAAAACACGTCCGATTGACCTCAAATTTTGCACACAAGTCATATTTGACATTACAGACCTACTCCAACCTTCGGAATTGGATTTCAACCCCGATATCAAAAAGTCAAACTTCCCAAAAACCATCAAATTTTTATCTTTAGCCAAATAGCTTCAAAATGACCTACGAACCTCCGAATTCACATCTGATCACGCTCCCAACTACATAATTACCATATGAAGCTATTCCAAGTCTCGGAATCCCAAACAGACATTGATAACACTAAAATTCACTTCAAGTCAAACTTAAGAAATTCCTTCTAAAATGCCAACTTCCACAATAGGCGTCAAACGCTCCCGGGTTATCCAAAACCCAATCCGGGCATATGCCCAAGTCCGAAATCATCATACGAACCTGTTGGAACCTTTAGATCCTGATCCGAGGTCGTTTACACAATATTCCTATCCTAGTTCATTCTTTCAACTTTAAGCTTCCGAAATGAAAATTCTCTTCCCAAATCAACTCCGAACTTTTCGAAATTAAATTCCGACCACGCGTACAAGTCATAATACCTAAAATGAAGTTGTTCATGGCCTCCGACTACTGAACGGAGTGCTAGTACTCAAAATGACTGGTCGGGTCGTTACATTCTCTCCCACTTAAACATACGTTCTTCCTCGAACGTGCTGAGAACTATACGGAAGTAGTCTGAAATCATTGTTTAGCACCTCATGCACCTTCCCATGCTACCACAACTTAGCGCGGCACATTAGCTAGATAAATTCTGAAGAAACGGAAGTATTCTGAAATTATTGTTTAGAGCCCGATTCCAACATCCGAAATCCTATGCCAAACTTGTTTTTAGTATACGATCGCCATATCAATCACTACAAGTTGTACTCAAACATGACTGTATAACTTTGCTGAATTCTTACTCTGCAACGCTAAATCCACAAGACCACGATAATATTCTCTATTCAATTTAGCCAAAATTCAGCAAATCAGATGCTCCCATTTCACCTCACGACACACGCAAGTCTTACTATAGCTCTTATGATACTGCCACAATGGATGAGATGTGCCGCAATTCATAATCAACTGCTGAGTCAACAACACATTAGGTCTACACTCCTAACAAGGCCTTCACCTCATTCTGAACCCAATAATGGTCTTATCTCCATAACATACCTCATGTAACTGAATTGTACAAAATCCTAGATCAAGGGATCTCGTCTCATCTGATACAACTGCTCCGGCAATAAGCCACCCCATAAATTATTCAAATCTCATATAATGCTACCATGCGCCAATAGGCCACCCATCCGAACACAACACAAATAGGAAATCGAATTCTGGAAGGAATTATTTAAACCTCGCACTAATACGGACTTCCTTAGAAAATAGGAAGCGAGTCACATAAAGGAATAGCATATAGAAAACTAGACTCGATATCACACTGTTGCGGTGCGCAACCCGATCCAAATAACATACTCATGTCGGCATTCCACCAGATCCACGCATAGATCCCACATAAGGAGATTGCACGTCGAGCTAAATCTGCTCATTACAATAAAATATTGAATTAAGCACGCTAAGTGCATAATACTATCCCTGAGAAAACACGTAGCACTATAGGGTACAAAACTCAAGCACAACTGAGGTGTGATAAGAATCTAAATCTCAAGAGTCGTCCTGCTCACAAAACATCAGTGCCATGCGAAGCCTTAACACATAGGAATTTAATAAGTCGTCTCACAACTCATACGGCAATACATTATTACCTGGAGTAGCTGGTGACAAAATAACACCACAATTTTCCCTCCATAGGGAACGCTCGCTGAGACGAATACAACTGGCCTGATATAAAACCATGATCACATACATAGTTTAATCTATTGATCTCAAACCGATTTCCGATTGTGCCCACTTGGCTAATAACATTTCAAAGGTCCATAGTAACACTCATTTTCCTCATAATACATAAGAACAACCATCATAACCGGAGCAACCTCCCCAATTCATAACCCATTAAATATAAAGTCCCATCCAGGCATAATTTCTCGAATTAATGACATTACCACAATCCACATAGTTGGTTCAAATCTCTAGCCAATCAAGTGACCACATGTCACACTTATACAATCTTCATGTAGGGCACGCTCCCAAAATTTTCCGAAATAAATAACGGGTCCGCCCATCTAATCCACCGGACGCACTAACGCTGAAAAGCGATCAAGAATCTTAATCAGGATGCAAAGCCTCTTTCACAACACATTGATCTCAGGTGACGCGGAAGAAAATACCAATTTACTTTAATTATTCAACCCTTTTCGTGCTTATCCGAGCCCATGACATCCTTGCTAGCACTAAACTACAACCTTAATCCTCACTTCAAATTCCTATGCTACTCACTGCACCCAACGTGCTAACATACGATACAACACGATTATCATCATAACTCCGAAATCATTAATATTTTCACACTTCAGCATATAATAACTTTGAACTTAACTCACTTCAGGAGAACTATAGCAACACACAGGTAAGTTTCCATAAACGTAGAATATGCAAATCTGCAAGTAGTGGTCTAAGCCACCATAACCCTTCTGGAACCTACTTCCACTTAACAAGACATAACAGAAGAATGCTCCTGAATAACATCAATTATGGTGGTCGACAAGCCTCATACTCACTGCCACAATTTATACTCACAACTTGATCACGATGAATGAACTAATCTCTTGCCCCAATATGCCTAATCATTCTACCCTCTTCTGTTTATCCTTGCTTGCCTTAGAAAATAATACTAAATTTATCCAATACATAACATACTACATCTACGCTCACCCCGAGTGGCCTTGAATCACGAGACTATGTTGTCTCAAATCCTACGAATCATTTCGTACCTCCCAATTGCTACATCACAAGCCAAACACCCCGGAACATTCTGTGCCTCTTCTTATAAGTTGCTATAAGGCTTGATTCTTAATTGTACCTATAAGCTCGACATCATTAGGCACCACACTTTACCTCATGAATTCACTAGGACCGTTACTGAGAGCCACTCGCTCTGACTTGGTCCTGAATTTAATCAACTCCATAAATCTTATAACACCTGAATACCCTCTCGACGAAGCACCTGGCAAAATCACTTCCTCCAAAACATGTCTCTATACAAGGCATAAATCCTGAATCTGTTCCCATGTTCGATCATGAGAAAACAAGGCCAACCATAGCATGCATTCCATAATTCATCTAATTAATTCACAACTTATGGCCCTTTTTCCGAAGCTGAGATAACCCATCAAGATATTAGTAAATGAAAACCTCGCAAGTAGCTAACCATGCAACCCAAATCATATGCGGTGAGGCTCTCCCACTTAGCTTGAAGCCATTAACGCACAACGCCGGAATTCACCCGAATTCTTTACTTCTTATTGCCATAACCTTGCGCAATAATCCGCCGCAAATTCTCAAAATCTTTTTGTAAATTCCTATCTTTTATATCTTTAATCATTATCCACATTCGCACGACCGATCTCCTTGATGGATAACCAATATAGTTCCTTGCAGAAGCTTTGCCAACCACACGACTGCTAACCTACTCGCGGGGAAATAACCCGTTTGTAAAAATCACTCCCCGGCATCTTCCAACACTGTTGCATGGGGTACCATCACTATGACACCAATAACCCATCTTGAGTCTAAACTCACTCTCCAATTGCATGAGTTTCATTCACCCCTCGTGGGCTTCCATTAAATATGAGACAACATCTTTTCACTTTAAAGTCCTACTACATCTCTCCCCATTTAAGCGGATCCTTTCTGTTATATTAAATCCCTGGCCGCACAATAATCCCTACTTCAAATTAGATTCGAAGATGCCAATACATGTGAGCATGTGATTTTTACCCTATATATGAGTTATTCCCATAAAATTCAAAATAAATAATTTCTCTCTATTTTTAACAATTTGTGTGAATTTTTTGTGTTGATTGCTTGCATGTTATTTGCGCATGTTAAATCAAATAAAATACAAAATATGCATTTTGCATTTAGAAATTAACTTCACATAAAGTAGGTATCAATTCATTTTGACAATTTAAAGAAAAGATCAAAATAATATTTTTGTGAAAATTACCATAAATAAAATTTAATTAGTTCAACAATTTTAATAAAATCAAACTAAATACAAAATACAAAATACAGAAAATACAAAGGAAAATTAAAATATAACAAAATACAAAAAAAAACAGAAAATAGAAAAACAAAATACAAATTATAATAAGGTGAATAGAGGATAAGAAGAAAATAAAATAGATTAAATTGGGCCAATTACACAGTCCAAACGGAAATAATCCCAAGCCTAAACGCCCCTGCCCAAAACCTTCTCATCCGCCCAGGCCCAAGAGGTATCCACCCGGTCCAATCCTTTTCAAAACGGAACGATGCCGTTTTAGCGTCGTTTTAATCCTGACCTTTAATATCCTTTGATCCTACGGTCGTCGTTCACTCTCACTCTTAGTTAAAATACTATGTATAACCCAAATATATCAAAGATCAGACCCCCTTCTTCTCGTTCAGACTTCAACCTTTACCTCCCGTCACACACCACCTCCCCCTTCTCGAACCTTTCTTGATAAAACGCTAGGTTTCCTCCGTCCATGGCGGCTCCGACCAAACCAACGCCAATAGAACCCACTTTCCTTCCTCCTTCCGAATCTGTAAGCCTTTTCCCATAAATCCCACCACAGAGCTCCAAAATCACCAAACCCTAGGCGCCGCCGCCACCACCCACGGCGGCGCTGCCACCTCAAACCTCCCCAAAAACTCATACCTCACCGTCTTCTAATAGCCTTAACACTGTGACAAAGGTTTCAAACCATAGATGTCACCAGAAAAGCCCCAAATGAACAAGAACAGTTCGACAGTGTTCAAACCTTACCCCTTTAACACCCCAATCTCATTCTGAAGTGCCGGAAGTCCAAGAGTCTAAGAATGATAATCCAAGTTTTTTTCCTGGGAGTTCAAGAAAGATGAATGAAGAAAAGAAAGAAAGAAAGAGAAGCCTAGAAAAAGAAAGCAGAAAAGCTAAGTTCTCACTTCGTTTTTACTTCTGTGTCGACTACGTTGTTTTTTCTCCTTTGATAAAAATGATGTAACCTTAGGTTTTTTATTTCTGTTCGAATAAGCTTACTGTTAGACGTAATTCTCAATTTATGATTGTTTGATTAATAATTAGGAATTATATTTTGCTTAGCTTTAATTAGTTATGTTAGAAAATAGTTGGATTGTTTTAGTTGGTTCATTAATTAGTCTGTTTTAATATGTTAATCATGATTATAATTAGTCAATTCTGTTAAATAGTATTAACTGGGATAAATGGGAATTACTTGTTGTGATTAGTTAATTTTGTTTGTGAATCTGCTTTGATAGTGTTTTGATTCTGTTTTGAAGGGTCAGTGAACTCAATTTGATAATTGTTGATTGGGTTTATTAAGAATTAATTCTGTTAATTGCTGCTAGATATACAACCTTATTTGTTTAGTTAATTCGTTAGTTGAGTTTGGTTATAGCTGTGTTACAATAATAATAAATTTGAAGTTCAAGGGGGTTAATTGGGTAAATTCAGTTATGTCTTGTAGGGGCATTTGGGGTATAAAATGGGCGGGTAATAAGACTAAGGAACTAGGGGTGTTTTGGGTATGGAAATGGGGTAAAGGTAATAAACCTTAAGCAGTAGGGGTACAATTGGGAAGAAAATTGGTATAACTGTAATACATATAGAGGATTAAGGGTAATTTGGGCATAAAAGGGAAAAATTCAGTAAATAAAAAATGCAAGTGGGGGTGTAATAGGAATTGCAAGGAATTAGAACATGGTAGATGCAACTAGGTTCCAGTGCAAACTATAATTAAATGAGTGTAGTAATCTATCTAATAAGCTAAAAATGAGGGGCTATTAGAAAATTTCAGATTTCACATTTCCGACCAACTCTTAACTCTATAAATAGACAGAAAATCTGCTTAATAAAGGGGTTTCTCCAGATTTTTGAGTAAATTTTAGACTTTTGAACCCTATAAGCTTTTATCACCTAGAAAAATCCCAAAATATTTGCTATTTTCTTAAATCTGAAATTACACAATTTCATATTCAATTTTCTTCTTCCAGACTTCAAATTCCTCTCCAAAAATCCAAAAACCATCTCAAAACTAGTAGAAAAATCAAAATCAGTGTTCTATATAGAATTTTCAATCGAATTGCAGCTTCTCAACTCACCATTTCCTCAATTTCGATTCAATTTGAAGTCATTGAAACCTTACAATTATTGACTTCAAGTTCGAATCCGTTTGGACTCAATTTCAATTAGAATTAGAGCATCTAAGTGTTGTTTTGATTGATGTGATATCGACTGAAGTTTGAAAAGATTTGAAGTATTAAAATTCATGTCGCCTTTGGACTTGATCTGCTGATTAGCTGCTAGAAATTGAATGTTAATTCCTGCCTACTGTTGTTGATGTAATTGTTTACTGCTGAAAGTGTTGTTGCTGAATCATATTCTGTTGATGTCTGTTAGATCTAATAGATCTGCTCAAATTCCAGGTACGCATTTTGTAAATCTCAGGCTTATGGAAATGAAGTGAAAGCTATTTGAGCTGCTGCTGAAATTTTTCATTTCTGTTTTTTTTTGTTTTATGTAAAAATGATTAAACTGTATGTTATTTGTTAATTAGATCAACTTTAAAATTGTATAATGGGAACTAGACTGAATTCAAGTAAATGTTTGAATTTTGAATGCATGAAACAATTAGGGAGTTCAAAGTCCAATAGGATAGTGAGATAGTCGATTATATGTAGTTCATTTTGAGATATGGTTGTTTAACAATAGAAGCAGAGATAGAGTTGGATAATAATTGATATTCTTGGTCATTGTTGTGACTAATGTAGTTGAAATGGCTAACTCTCAGTAAGCATGTAATCAAAGTATAAATGTATAAACTAGATTTTATAATAATGTGCAGCGGCAGTAGTGGATAGAATACAGTAACAAATAAATTTTCTTATCTACATTTAGGCAAATAACTAGGTTGATTCATGTATGAATTGGTTTGATAAAAATAAGCAGTATCTTGATAATAACCAAATCTTTAGAACTATCTTAGCTATTCACATCAGATCTTGGCATAATTTTATGAAAAAATCAATAGAATTGGAGATATGATTACTGTTAGCACTAGGTTTATACATGTGTAGAAGATGTTCAATTTCCGTCAAGTTTATATGCCTCGTTATGATGGAAAATTTGTGTGAATAATACGGACTACCTTAGTGATTGTTAGCTTATGTCATTTTGAATAAAATATGATTGGATTTTGTCATTGGGTCTTGAAATACCTTAGTGATTGTTAGCTGATGTCATTTTGAATAAAATATGGTTGGATTTTGTCATTGGGTCTTGAAAATTGTTTGGGCCTAAGCTTTGCTGCCTCAATCATATGCTCATTGGGGCTTTGACCCAGTTTGTGGCTGGCCTGCCAGCGCCACTTGAAACTTATGATCGAGGCCCGGGCTGTTTGAAATAATGATTCACGGGTTCTAATTTAGAAGACAAAAATATAGTTAATTAACAAGGACTCGTTCTTTTATAATTAGGGGAAAACCTAGTAGAGAATTGTAGTTGCTTTTAAGGTGGCCTTAAAATAAAAAGTGAGATGAGCCTCACCGCATTGAATACACTATTGCGGGGCCCTCAATTAAATGTTATAAAGACTTAGATTTGGAAGAACCGTTTAGCAAATTTCACGGTCTTTCCCAAAGTTAACAAGACGTAGATACTTTCGGCGCGATTAATAATATTACATTCCTAATATGGGTGCACATTTATGTGACCCAAATCCAAATCTCAACGAAGTCAAAATGTATTAAAAGTCACAGGCGTACTGGTACGGTGTGTCCCGAAATGCATTTTTACGATGTTGCAATTCTTTTAAAAATGATAAACCAGAATATTAATAAATGCACATAAATTGAAATATATAAAAAAATCAGATAAAGACAAATACAGCAGTTGAGCGACCGTGCTAGAATCACGGAATCGGGGAGTGCCTAATACCATCTCCCGGGTTAACAGAATTCCTTATCCGGATTTTTGGTTCGCGGACTGTTAACAGAGTCATAATTTTCTCTGTTCGGGATTAAACCGGTGACTTGGGACACCATTATTTTTCCAAGTGGCGACTCTGAAATTTAATAAATAAATGTCGTTCCGACTATCCTTTAAGTGGAAAAACTCCTTCCCTTTTATTATTATATCCCTTCCCGGGTATAGTATTAATAAGTGGTAAGTAAAAAGGAGGTGTGAAAGCTTTAGCGACTCTGTTGGGGATAAGAAACCCAGAACTTCGGTTCAGGGTTTAAGAATTCGAGCTCAGTTAAATTGTTGTTTTTGTTTATACTTGATTTCCCTATATGTTTTGATCAATGTGTTATATGTTTACCGCTTTGATATTACGTGAACTGTATATAAAAAATTGTGCCGAAAACCCTTCTCTTCTTACCTCCGGGGATGTACTTACTGGTTGAGATTCCCCATTCTGTTAAATGTCACACCAAAATAAGAAATAGAGGCCGGAAAAGTTACAAAGCCAGACGATCCCGCGGGTCCCCGGTACGTAGCCCCCTCCTCGATCCGAGTTGTCCGCTCGGGTACACAGTCTAGTACCACCGAAATCAAGATATTGAGCCTAGATTAGGATGATTATTTGCATCATACTTTGACTTAGGGGACTCAACACAGGGGTTGGGTCCGTCTAGGACAGGTAACCCGGATATAAAAGACCGAGAATGATTATATGTTGCATTGATTTGTCCTGGGCCATTATGCTAACCGGCTAAATACCTGAAAATGAAAAAGAGAGAGAAAATAGCAATTTCTAGAAAAACAATGTTTAAATACTGACGAAACGCTGTCGAAATTTTGAAAGAAAACAAAACGAAAATAGTCAGGATAATTCAATTTTGTCAATATAGTTGCTCTAAAAAACAATTTGACTGAACTACACTAGTTTGATTCTCACCGGATGTGAGATACGTAGACAACCCTCATTGGGTCCAACCACCCATTTTGCAAAAATAACCAAAAAATGTCAAATTTTTTATTTTGTTATAAATAAGTCAAGTGATGCTATTTAGTTTAAAACATGCCGAATGTCCCACAAAAGGACGCCGGAAGGTCGTTTTTGCAAGAATAGCCACTTTGAGTCATTTTAAAATAATTTGCGGGCATAGCCTTGAAATATCCCTTGTGGAAATGTTGAAAGGTCGTAGCCGCAAAATCAAGTTTGAGTCATCACTCAACTTTTCAAAAATATTCACTTTATCAAATAAGTCATTACATGGCCGGGTTTTTGCATAAATAGCCACATGTGGCATTACAACTTCCTCAGTCTTGTGTTGGCCTGTGGCAATGCTGAATGATGCCCCATGGGCCCCAAGATGCGAGATTTTGATTTAGTCATCAAAGTTGTAGTTTCTTAGATAAATTTTGTAAAAATAACCACGTTGTCAAATAAGCCATTACATTGCCAATTTTGTAAAAAATAGTCACAATTGACATTCAAAACTTCTCAGTCTTGTGTTGGCTTGTGGCGATGCCGAGCGATGCCCCATGAGCCCCAGGATGAGAAAATTTTCGAGTTTATTTTCTGTGATGACCCGGTCCGTCATCATGTGAGTTATCACCATGTTTTCCCGTCATATGTTTCTTCATGTTTCAATATGTGTGTTTGGTGAGTTTGAGTCAATTCAGATCGAGTTTGGTTGGAAATGAGACAAATAGTCTCTTAGGAGAAGGCATAGTTAGGAAAAGTCAACCGATGTTGACTTGTGAGTTAGAGAGCTCGGAATCGAATTTTGATGATTTGTTCAGCTCCGCGAGGTCATTTGTGGCTTATGAGAGTGATCGAAATTGAATTTTGAGGTCCGGTATAGTTTTAGGCTTGAATTGGCTAAGGTTGAATTTTGGCGAAATCCGAACGGTAGGTGAGATTTTGATCCGGGAGTCGGAATGGAATTCTTACAGTTGCAGTAGCTCCATTAGGTGATTTTGGATATGCCTGCAAATTTTCAGGTCATTCGGACATCATTTTGTCGGGTTTTTGATAGAATGTTGGTTTCGGAAGTTTTAGATGAAACTTAGGCTTGAATTCGCTTTGATTTGATAATTTTCATGTTTAAGGGTGTGTTTTTATGATTGGAACATGTTCAAATCGTGTTCTGGTGTAGGTTGGTGGTTTTCGTTGGGGTCCCGGTGCCTCGGGGTGAATCCGGGGGTCCAAACAGACCAAAAATCTTGTTGTTGGAACTGCTGAAGTGCAGCAGATAATGCAGAGTCTGCTTATTCTATGCGATCGCAAGGAATGGGTTGCGATCGCATAGAAGAGAGAATTGGAGGGATGCGATCGCAGGGCATTTAAAGCGATCGCATTGAAGGATTTTGGAGAGTCAGCATTTTGTTCTCTGCGATCGTATAGTGTGGTGATATGGTTCATTGCGATCGCAGGTTATGTAATGCGATCACATATAGTCTTTTGGAGGATAGAGGAATTAATGATATGCGATCGTAAGCTGGAGGATGCGATCGCATAGCTTCGAATTTTTGTGCAATGCGATCGCAGGGGAAATGTCGCGATCGCATAGAGGAAATTACCTGGGCGGACAGACCTGTTAAATAATATTTCATCCGCGAGGGTTTTCATAATTTCAACAATTTTGGGTAAGCTTTGAGAGCAAAGTGACAGGAATTGACGGGGATTTTATCGGGAAAACATTCGAGGTAAGTTTTATGGTCTAAATACACGATTTTATCTTAGAATCATCATTTATTTCACTGAAAATGGAAGGATTTATGGGGGATTTTTGCTCTAAGACTAGGCTATGGTAAATCATCGATTTCAATGGGCAAACGGAGTCCGATTTTGATAAACTTTATATGCATGGACTCGTGTTGAGATAAGGATTCCGAAAATATAACTTTTGTAATTTTTCGAGAAGTGTACTGAAAGTCGGATTTTGACAACTTCGTGGGTTTTGGTGTAAATCGAGTTATTCGATTGGGTTATGTCTATTTAGCCTATTTTGATGTATTCTTATTGATTTTGATCAGATTTGGCATCCGAGGAGATTCATTTGTGAGGCATGCGCAAGGCGAGCTAGGACTTCCGCCGATTCGAGGTGAGTGGTGGTAGTAAATGATGTACTGAGGGTTTGTAACCCCGTACTTGCACTATACAGTGTTATTGTGAGATGAAACACGCGTCATGTGACGGGCGTGGTTGTATTATGGCTGGGGATTTGAACTTGGTCCTTACCAATTGATATATTATTGTGTATCATGACTGAGATTGAGCTTATAACTGTGTAATTGGGCTAGTAGCCATGTTTGGGGCCTTGTGCCGATCTGTAGAGTATTAGGGAAGCATGTAGAGCTAGGTGACCCTTATATCATGCGAGATACATACACTCAGCCGTAATTATAGTTGTATAGCATATCATGAGCCGGTACTAGATGTGTACTTTGAGAGAGACTACCTAGGGTGGGATTCCCTGTTCTAGCTGAGTGGGCCTAAGAGGCCAAGTCTATATGGACTGAGATGGGGTCGAGGACCCGCTGTGAGGTATTGATATACATACCGGATCGGGCTGCACGCCACAACATTATACATATATATACATATATATTGGATTGGGCTGCATGCCGCAGTGCTATATATATTGGATCGGACTGCACACCGCAATAATATAAATATATGGATCGGACTGCACGCCGCAGTAATATATATGTGGATCGGACCGCACGCCGCAGTATTATAGCGCTTGGGCTAAAGGAGCCCCTCCGGAGTCTGCACACACCCCCAGTGAGTGCCGTCGATGTTAAATGGATCGGGCTGCACACCACAACGCTATATATATTGGATCGGGTTGCACGCTGCAGCGCTATATATATTGGATCGGGCTACACGCCGTAGCGCTATATATATTGGACCGGGCTGCACGCCGCAATATATATATATATATATATATATATATATATATATATATATATATATATATATATATATATATATATATATATATATATATATATATATATATATATATATATATGTGTGTGTGTGTAGTATGAGTGAGGACTAGGTCAGTGTGGGATTATTGTGAGACAGTTGTGGAATGGAAATGGGCTTATTACTGGGGAGATAACTTACCTGTGAGGTTACCCTTAGAACTGTATAGTGATAGTACAAGAGTTCTTATTTTCAGTTGTTATTTATTATTATTACTCACTGATTTCACCCCGCTCCCCTGCACTTTCTATGCAGATTCAGGTGTTCAGGAGGGCAGTTGAGCTATCACAGCTACTACATTACTGTTATTTCGATGAGACTTCAAGGTAGTTGTCGGCGTCCGTATGACTTGATCTCTTCCTCTCTATCATTTTGTCATTTCTATTCTACCTACACTTGATTTGTGTAAGATATTTCCATCTGTAGAGGCTCAGACTTGTGACACCGCGTGGTTGGGCTGTATTTTTTATGATTTCGTTTCCACACTTATTGTTTTGTTATGAAAAGCTGTTAATGTTAATTGATCAGTATTAATTGATAACTGGCTGGTAAATAGGATAACATGGTCAGGCTTGCCTAGCAATGTGTTGGGTGCCATCACGACCGGGGTTTGGGTCGTGACATTTTCTTAAATAAAATTTTGCAAAAATAGCCACTTTACCGAAATAAGCCATAAGATGGCCAATCTTGTTAAATTAGTCATAATTCATATTAAAAATATTCTTAGTCTTGTGGAAATCTGTGGCACAAGATGTGTAAAATTTTCATCAAATTTGTAGTTGGAGTCGGCTTCTATAATTTTCCTTCAAAGAAAACAAATTAAAAAAATCAAATAAACATCTCTTTATTTTTGCATTAATTTTTAAGAACTACGCTCGGTCTGATTCATGCGGGGTCATGATATGTAGGTAATCCACATAGGATTCAACCATATCCATAATCAAAATAATAAAATAAAAAATAAAAAAAAAACCCACAAAAAGGCAAAAAGAAAAGAAAATAGCATAAAAACAAAGGAAATCAATAAGCGAAATACCTTAATGCTAACATGGTGGTTTCGTTTTGTTAATCTAGAAAGTTGAGGTGGTTGGTTGTGGTAAACTGGAGAACAAGATCCAAGGAAAATGATAACTGACATCGAAGCTGTTACGAGCGCTCAAGAGACTCAGGATCAGAGAGTTCAACAAGGGTCTACCGTGGTTGAGGAAAATAGAACACTGAAACAACAAATGACCAAAATGCATCAAGCATGGTCCAATGGCCATGGACAACCTTCTCATGAGTCGTAATTTGTTGTACAACAAGAACAGAACCACTTTCCCGAGTACCAATCGTACTTATTTGATCGTCCTACAAATATCGATAAGCCTACCCGAAAGAAGGTACAGGAAGAAATGGCCCAAAGAGTGAAAAGATTAGAACAACAGCTGAAAAACATACAAGCAATGGCAGGTCAAAAGAGTGTTGCTTTCAGAGATCTGCGTATGTTCCCCGATGCCCACTTGCCGCCTGGTTTTAAGGTTCCCAAATTGGAAAAGTAAGATGCACATGGAAACCCCATAGCCCACCTGAAAAGGTACTGCAACCAATTGAGAGGTGTGGGAAGAAATGGAGAATTGCTTATGGCTTATTTTGGGGAAAGCCTCTCAGGAGTAGCATATGAATGGTTTTGGGATCAAGACACATCTTGTTGGTACGTCTGGGATGACCTGGCACGAGCCTTTATCAAACAGTTTCAATACAATATCGACGTCATCCCAAACCGCATTTCCCTTTCTAAACTGAAAAAGAAACCAACTGAAAGTTTCAAGGTATATGCTATCAAATGGAGACAGCAGGCAACTAGAGCTAAGCCACCCATGGTTGACCACGAGTTAGTCATTGTTTTCCTTCAGGCTCAAGAGCCGGATTACTTTCAAAACATGATATCTGCAGATTGTCAATCCCTTGGAGAAATAATCAAAATGGGAGAAATAGTGGAAGGCGGTCTTAACATAGGCAAAATTATAAGTCAAGCAGCTCTCAAAGATGCAGCTCAGACTGTTCAAAGTGAAATTGGTGATGCGAATGGGAGGGATGAATAAATCATGATGATATCAGGGTCGAGAAAAGGTCCTATGAGAACATCTCGAAGGTATATGCAGCCCATCAGGTTTTCCATAGCCCCTTAAAGCATTACCACCCACCTCAGAATCCTCCATACTTTGTTGATCCGGTCCAATATGTTGCTCAACCCTCAAATCACCCAAGAAAGCGAGCATGAACATCACAAAATCTCCACCAGCCTCTGCAAAATTTCCAAGAACCTTATAACCCACATCCAAGCCAGGGGTATGGAAGGGAACACAAGTTGAAAGATAATTTTACACCAATAGGAGAGTCCAATGCAAGCTTGTTTGAGAAGTTAAAACAACATGACATGATTGCACCCATTCCTCCAAATCGGGTAGATCAACGTACGAGAAGCTTTGACTCATTTAAAAGGTGATACCACTCTAATGCTCTGGGGCACAATGTGAAAAATTGTCGGGATTTGAAAAGAGAAATGGAAAGATGATCTAGGAAAATTTAATTCAAGACAATGGCGTTCAGAATATCATGCTGCATCCATTACACGAGGAGGCACACCTGGTGGGAATGATGCCCGGTGACGTGGGGGATGAGAATCTTCTTGGGAAATTGTCAACCGAAGTTGAAGATATTGAAACAGATAGTGGTCTTGGCAACATTAATGCAAAACTCAGTGGCTAAGATACCATGCTTGGCAATTGAGAAGGCACTCCACCTCTTGGAGTTTTGGTGGTTTATTTTGGTGTCATTTCTGTTGCCCGGGTTACTTCAGGGTTGTAATCCGGACATTGTCTTGGGAGTCAAAACCCTTCTATCTTTCCACTTTGCTTTGTTTAGTAATAATAGTTTGTTTAGCGCCGTCTAGGTTTGTAATGATAATCTAGTTTCTATGTTTTATTCTTTCAACCCTGTTCACCATCAGTCTAATACAATTCTTTGTTTCCCAACATTTCTAGTCATTTCATTTCTAATCATTATACAATTATTTTCATACTAGTTACATGACATGCACATAATTCTTGGCCTGGTTTAAAAAGTCAATTTGGCAATGAAGATGTAAGAATATTCGGAAGAAATGAAACATATTAGAATACTTTGAAACCTGAACCAAGTGAAACAGGAAAATAGAACGTAAGGAAATGCCTTGGAAATGCATCATGCTTCATAGGTTTAAAGCCAAAGGCAAGAGTACCCCAAGTCTAAAGGAACCATTCGTGGTATCGAGATTGTTGCCCAATGGCACTAAGAATCGGCAAATACATAAGGCAAATATGTGGATCAGTCGAAAGGTGTTTAACTGTGTAGTTTGTACTTGGTAGGTTTTGACGATTGGAATAACAAAGGCATTTCGTTCGGCTATCCAAACACTTTATCCATTGTTATCCCTTTGAGCCTTGTTATATTTTTCTGTCATTGTAACGACCCGGCTGGTCGTTTTTCAAATTTACGCCCCAATCCCCACTTTAACTGTTTCCCTAAGTTCATTTCTGCTATTGTGGTTTGCTGGGAGGGTCGGTTATGGAATTTAGAGTATTTTGGGACACTTAGTCCCTAAATGAGAGCTTTATAGTGGGAAAATGGCCCGTATTTGGAACAGTGTTAAGACGACCTCGGAATGGAAATCTGATGGTTCCATTAGCTCCGTTAGGTGATTTCGGGGTTGGGGCACATTCGGAATGTATTTTGGAGGTCTGTAGCTCAATTAGGCTTGAAATGCCGAAGTTTTGAAATTTTTGGAAATCTGATTGATAGGTGAAATTTTGATCCGGGGGTCGGAATGGAATTCTGATAATTTATGTTACTTCGTTATGTGATTTTGGATATGTTTGCAAATTTTCAAGTCATTCGGACGTCGTTTGGTCGGGTTTTTGATTGAATGTTGGTTTCAGAAGTTTAGATGAAAACATAGGCTTGAATCCGCTATAATTCGATGTTTTCTGTGTTTAAGGACATGTTTTTATGATTGTAACAAGTTCGCATCGTGTTTTGGAGTAGGTTGGTGATTTTCGTTGGGGTCCCGGGGGCCTCGAGATGAATCCGGGGGTCCAAACGGACCATTTTGGTGCCAATTGCACTATTGTTTCTGCTGCAATATTGCAGAGAATTTTTGTGCTTCGCGATTGCGAAGCTGGTCATGCGATCGCGTAAGAGGAAAATATTAAGCTCTACGATCGCGAGGTGGTGTCTGCGATCATGTAGGGCAAAGTTGGAAAGCTCTGCAATCGCGAAGTTAGGTCTGCGATCGCGTAAGGTTGAGTTCGCGTGCAGTGCAATCGCGGTCGCTTCATTGCGATCGCGTAGGGTCGCTGGGTTAAGCACTGCGATCGCGTCTAGGCTCACGCAATCGCGTAGAGTAAAAATCTGTGGCCCAGGATCTGTGCATCGCGATCGCGAGCCTTGGGCTATGATCGCGTAGAGTTAATTCGTCTGGCAGTAAATTAAAAACCAGAAGTAGACCAGTCGCGGGTTTAGTCACAAAAATGCCATTTTTGAGTCCTAGAGAGAGAAATTCATGGGAAATTGTTGGATAATCATCGGGTAATCATCGAAGGTAAGTTTCATGGCCTAATTTCATGATTTTATCATGAAATCCTTGAGTATTTTACTGTTAATGGAAGATTAATGGGGGGTTTTAGCGCTAGGCCTAAATTATGATAAATCGTCGATTTGAAAGGGCAAACAAAGTCCGATTTTGGTAAATTTTATATGCATAGACTCGTGTTGAGATAAGAAACCCAAATATGTAACTTTAGTAATTTTTCCAGAAGCGTACTGAAAGTCGAGTTTTGGAACTTGTGGTTTTTGGTGTATTTCGAATTGTTTCGACTGGGTAATGCCCAATTGGCCTATTTTGATGTATTCTATTGATTTTGATCAGATTCTACACCTGTGGAGGTCGATACTTATGGCAAGAAAGTTGTCTCTTAGCGGTTTCGTACCGGAATCGAGGTAAGTGTCTTGTCTAACCTCGTGTGGGGGAACCTTCTCCCCTAGGACATTATGTGTTAATTTAAATGTCGTGTACGCGAGGTGACGGGCGTGTACATGCGCAGATTATTGGCACCCACCTTACTTGAATTGTTCAATTTGTGACATTTCTATTCTTAGCTGATTAAATCCTGATATTTACCCGATATTCGTTAGAAACGCATGGTTAGATAGAATTTATCTGTCTAAGTGCCTAACTGTCTTAGTTGAACTTCTTCATATTTGTTGGTACTGGTTTTTGTTGAATTGTAGTCTTGCATATCATATTTCTCTGTGCTTTCCTTTTTATAGTTATGTTGGTGGACTGCGGGTTCAATTCCCGGAGATCCAAGGGCTGCGGGTTCAATTCTCGGACACCCGGAGTTGTAGTGTTTGTGGATTACGGGTTCGATTACCGGAGATCCAAGGGCTGCAAGTTCGATTCTTGGAGACCCAGAGTTTATTGATATATATTGAGATACGGACAGCGGGTTCGATTCTCGGAGATCCTGAGATATTGAGGTACGGACTACGGGTTCAATTCTCGGAGTTCCTAGTGCTGCGGGTTCGATTCCCGGAGACCTAGAGTTACTGCTGCAGGGACTGTGGGTTAAATTCCCTGAGATCTTGAGTTGTTGAAATATAGTGAGGGTCTGTGGGTTCAATTCCCATAGGTCCTGGACTTGTTGATTTGACTTTATGTTGTGTTGGTTACTTGTTGTTAGCTTAATTATAGACGCTTGCAGTAATTACTTTATTGTTATTATTTTAGACTTCTTATTTAAACTACTTATTATTGTTATTATCATTTTGTTATTATCTCTCGGTAGGGCCCTGACCTTCCTCGTCACTACTCCATCGAGGTTAGGCTTGGCACTTACTGAGTAGCGTCGTGGTGTACTCATGCTACTCTTCTGCACACTTTTGTTGTGCAGATCTAGGTACATCAGGTCAGGCTCATCTCAGGTGATTTAGCGGCACTTCAGGGGACTTGAGGTATGATCTGCTACGTCTGCAGATCCAGAGGGTCTCCTTCTATTCTCATTAGTGATAGAAGTTACTTTCCCTTATTCTCGTTGTTTTGACTTTCTTGATGTATAGAGCCACAGTTGTACTCTTCTTTTAGTCTGTGTTGCCCGTGGGATTCCGGGTCTTGGTAGTATGCCACTTAGTGTGTTTTGGCGAAGTGTATATGCCAAGCGGCACTTATTACATTTCTTTTATATCACTCCACTATTATTTTATCTCTTGTTTCATGAAATTGTACATTCCGCATCGTGTTAGGCTTACCTAGTCGCGATGACTGGGTGCCGTCATGACAGGTTCACAATTGGTGAACTAGGTCGTGACAAGTTGGTATCAGAGCTCTAGGTTCATAGGAGTCACGGGACACAGGCCGATTTATTAGAGTCTCGCTGATCGGTTCGGAGATGTCCGTATTTATCTACGAGAGGCTACGTAACTGTTTAGGAAAAATCTCCATTTCTTTTGAATTCCTTGTCGTGCGATATTTTGACATCAATAATAAACCCATGTCTTCTATTCTCTCACAGATGGTAAGGACACGTACGATCTGAGGAGATCAGGTACTTGCGCCCCCTTCTGCAACTGTTGGAGGTTGGGATCAAGGTAGAGTTTGAGGATGCGCACGTGGTGCAGCGAAAGCACCTGCACGAGCCGTCGTTGATGCATCACCAGCAGATCCAACCAGAGTCAAGGCACCTGACACGCCTACTGGTACTAGTACCCCAGCCATTCAGGACATTTTGGCATAGTTTATGAGTATGTACGCCACTTTAGCTCAGACCGGATTGCTTTCCCTTGCTGCAGCCACACCCCAGGTCATGGGAGGGGCAAAGACACCCACCGCCCACACTCCTGAGCAGCGAGTGCCCGTGGGGCAGCTTCCAGAGATTATTACTATGCCTCATGCCGCCCCAGTACAGCCCGGAGGTGGGCCAGCTGCCTCCAAGGATGCGCGACGTAGATTAGAGAGGTTCAAGAAATATGATCCTCTAGTGTTCAGTGGGTTGGCTACAGATGATGCATTGGGTTTTCTGGAGGAGTGTCATCGTATTCTTCGTACCATGGGGATAGTGGATACCAACGGGGTTTCCTTCACTATTTTTCAGCTTCGTAGGGCCGCTTATGATTGGTGGTGCACGTATGTTTGGATAGTCCAGATGATCCTGCTTCATTGACCTGGACGCAGTTTTCAGATCTGTTTTTAAGAGAGTTTGTTCCCCGAGCCTTAGGGATTCTTGGCGCTTAGAGTTTGAGCGGTTGCGACAGGGCTCCATGTCAGTATCGGAGTATGCTATCAGTTTCACCCGTCTAGCCAGGCATGCACCAACTTTGGTAGCCACGGTCCGGGAGAGAGTGCAGAGATTTATTGGGGGCCTTATTCCGCCGATCTAGTCCAGCATGGCCAGGGAATTAGAGACAGATATACCGTATCAGCAGGCGGTGAGCATTGCTAGGAGGATCGAGAGTATGCTCCCTAGAGAGCGAGGTGGGAGGGAGGCCGAGAGGTCTCGTGAGTCGGGCCATTTCTCTGGTGCCCACACTTCAGCAGCCGATCGTTTTGGTTGGCGTTATTCCGGTCGTGCAGTTCATTCAGCATTGCCAGCAGCCGGTAGTACTCCATCTCTTTCAGCACCTCAGGAGCCGTATTATGCTCCCCCAATTTCCAGTGTGCCTCCTGCGCGGGGTACTCCAGGGGTTAGACTAGTGGGGGTGAGGCCGGTCAGTTAGAGCCACCACCTCCTAGAGCTTGTTTTGAGTGCGGGGATACTCGCCATCTGGTTAGGGAGTGCCCCAGGCGTAGGAGAGAAGCACCTCCACAGACTTCGCAGCCTCAGCGTGGTTCACAGGGCCAGCGGGCCATCATTCCAGCCCCAGTTGCCAATCCACCCGCCCAGCCAGCCAGGGGCGGGGATCGGGGTGCCAGAGGCCGCCCTCGAGAGAGGGGTCATGCCAGAATTTATGCTATTCCTGATCGCGCAGCAGCTGTTGCATCTGATTCTGTTATCACGGGTATTATTTTGGTTAGTCACAGAGAGGCATCGGTTCTATTCGATCCTGGTTCCAATTTTTCATATGTGTCCTCTTATTTTGCTTCACATCTAGGTGTGCCTCGAGATTCTTTGAGTGCCCCCATTTATGTTTCTACTCCAGTGGGAGATTCTTTGGCTGTGGACCGTGTGTATCGGTCGTGTTTGGTTACTATTTGTAGTTTTGAGACCAGAGCGAACCTATTGTTGCCCGGGATGGTCGATTTTGATATTATTCTAGGCATGGACTGGTTGTCGCCCCATTATGCTATTCTTGACTGTCACGCCAAGACCGTGATGCTGGCTATGGCAGGCATTCCACGTATTGAGTGGAGTGGTACTCTAGATCACACCCCCAGCCGTGTTATTTCCTTTCTCAAAGCTCATCGTATGGTTGAGAAGGGGTGTGCTGCTTATCTAGCTTATGTGCGGGATGTCAGTATTGACACTCCTTCTATTGATTCCGTTCCGGTGGTATGTGATTTCGCTGATGTATTTCCAGTTGATCTCCCGGGCATTTCGCCCGACAGAGATATTGATTTTGCTGTTGACCTGTTGCCGGACACTCAGCCCATTTCTATTCTACCGTACCATATGGCTCCTACGGAGTTGAAGGATCAGTTAAAAGAGTTATTGGGTAAGGGTTTCTTTCGACCTAGTGTTTCGCCTTGGGGTGCTCCTGTGTTGTTTGTAAAGAAAAAGGACGGTTCTATGCGTATGTGTATTGACTATCGTCGGTTGAACAAAGTTACAGTGAAGAACCGGTATCCTTTGCCACGTATTGATGATTTGTTTGACAAGATACAGGGCGCACAGGTGTTCTCTAAGATTGATTTGCGCTCTGGGTATCATCAGCTGAAGATTGGGGAGCCAGATATCCCGAAGACTGCCTTCAGGACTCGGTATGGTCACTACGAGTTCCTCGTGATGTCTTTCGGGCTAACTAATGCCCCGGCAGCCTTTATGCATTTGATGCACAGTGTGTTCAGGCCATATCTGGACTTGTTCGTGAATGTTTTCATTGATGATATTCTAGTATATTCCTGGAGTCGGGAAGAGCACGAGCAGCATCTAAGGATAGTGCTTCAGACTCCGAGGGAGAAGCAGCTATATGCCAAGTTCTCTAAATGTGAATTATGGCTGAGTTCAGTGGCATTTCTAGGCCACGTGGTGTCGAGCGATGGTATTCGAGTGGATCCGAGGAAGGTGGAGGTCGTGCAGAGTTGGCCTAGACCCTCCTCAGCTACTGAGATTCGCAGTTTTCTTAGCTTGGTGGGTTATTGCTGTCGCTTCGTAAAGGGGTTCTCTTCGATCGCAGCACCTATGACCAGATTGACCCAAAATGGTGCCCCTTTCTAGTGGACAGACGAGTGTGAGATGAGCTTTCAGAAGCTCAAGACAGCTTTGACTTCGGCCCCTATCTTGATGTTGCCTACAGGTTCGTGGTCTTATATGGTATATTTTGAAGCCTCACGAGTTAGACTCGGTGCAGTATTGATGCAGGACGGTAGGGTGATTTCCTAAGCGTCCAGACAACTGAAGGTACATGAAAAGAACTACCCTGTTTACGATCTTGAGCTAGCTGCCATTGTTCACGCCTTGAAGATTTGGCGGCATTACTTGTATGGGATTCTTTGTGAGATCTACACTAATCATCGGAGCTTGCAGCACTTGCTTAAGCAGAAAGACCTGAACATGCGTCAGAGGAGATGGTTGGAGCTGTTGAAGGACTATGATATTACCATTCTCTATCATCCGGGAAAGGCCAATGTAGTTGTCGATGCCTTGTGTTGCCGGGTAGAGATCTTGGGGAGTTTGGCATATCTACCAGCTTCGGAGAGGCCTATGGCGATGGATGTTCAGGCTTTAGCCAGGCAATTTGTTAGACTGGATCTTTCGGAGCCCAGCCGGGTTCTGGCCTGTGTGGTTTCTCGGTCTTCTCTATTTGACCGCATCAGGGAGCGTCAGTTCGACGACCCTCATTTGCTTGTCCTCCAGGATAGAGTTCGGCGTGGTGATGCTCAAGATGTTACCTTTGGGGATGATGGAGTTATGAGGATGTAGGGGCGTATTTGTGTGCCCAATGTAGATGATCTTCAGAGCTGATTCTAGCAGAGGCCCATAGCTCGTGGTATTCCATCCATCCGGGTGCCGCGAAGATGTATCGGGACTTGAAACAGCATTACTGGTGGAGGCGGATGAAGAGGGATATAGTTGATTATGTTTCTAGATGCCTCAACTGCCAGCAGGTGAAGTATGAGCATCAGCGTCCGGGTGGGTTAATGCAGCAGATTGAGATTCCAGAGTGGAAATGGGAGCGCATCACCATGGACTTTGTATCTGGGCTTCCACGGACTGTGAACAAGTTTGATTCCATTTGGGTCATTGTGGATCGGCTGACCAAGTCCACCCATTTCATACCGGTGAGCACTACTTATTCATCGGAGCGACTGGCGGAGCTCTACATCATGGAGATAGTTCGGCTGCATGGTATTCCAGTTTCCATCATTTCAGATAGAGGTACTCAGTTCACTTCACGGTTCTGGAGAGTCGTGCAGCAAGAGTTAGGCACTCAGGTGGAGCTGAGCGCAGAGTTTCACCCTAAGACCGATGGCCAGTCCGAGCATACTATTTAGATTTTGGAGGATATGCTCCGTGCGTGCATGATTGAGTTTGGAGGTTCATGGGATCATTTCTTGCCAGCGACGGAGTTTGCTTATAACAATAGCTATCTGTCCAGCATTCAGATGGCACCGTATGAGGCCCTATATAGTAGGAGGTGCAGATCCCCAGTAGGTTGGTTCGAGTCGGGTGAGGCCAGGTTGCTAGGTACTGAGATGGTCCAGGATGCAACGGATAAGGTCAATGTGATTCAGGACAGACTTCGTGCTGCCTAGTTTAGACAGAAGAGTTATGCAGACAAGAATGTCCGCGATGTGGCTTTTATGGTTGGCGAGCGAGTTCTGCTTCGGGTCTCGCCCATGAAGGGCGTTATGAGATATGGGAAGAAGGGGAAGCTGAGTCCTAGATTTATTGGCCCTTTTGAGATTTTGAGGCGTGTTGTGAAGGTTGCTTATCAGTTGGCCTTACCTCCTAGCCTAGCCATTGTCCATCCCGTATTTCATGTCTATATGCTCTGGAGATACCAGGGTGACCCGTCGCATATGTTGGATTTCAATTCAGTCCAGCTGGACGAGGATCTATCTTATGTTGAGGAGTCAGTGGCCATTTTGGACAGGCAAATCAGAAAGTTGAGGTCAAGGAACATCGCTTTGGTGAAGGTCCAGTTGCGGGGTCAGCCGGCGAGGAGGCGACTTGGGAGACCGAGCAGGATATGCGCAGCCAGTACCCTCATCTCTTCACCACTCCAGGTATGTTTTCTATGCTCGTTCGAGGATGAACGAATCTTTTAAGTGTGGCAAGATGTAACGACCCGGCCGGTCGTTTTTGAAATTTACGCCCCGATCCCCACTTTAACTGTTTCCCTAAGTTCATTTCTACTATTGTGGTTTGCCAGGAGGGTCGGTTCTGGAATTTGGAATGTTTTGGGACACTTAGTCCCTAAATGAGAGCTTTATAGTAGAAAAATTGTCCGTATTCAGAACAACGTTAAGACGACCTAGGAAAGGAAATCTGATGGTTCCATTAGCTCCGTTAGGTGATTTCGGGGTTGGAGGCGCGTTCGGAATGTATTTTGGAGGTCTGTAGCTCAATTAGGCTTGAAATGCCGAAGTTCGAAATTTTTGGAATCCGATCGATATGTGAGATTTTGATATGGGGGTCGGAATGGAATTCTGACAATTTCTGTAGCTT